>MU551669.1:1314991-1408516 GCA_024362625.1 Silurus asotus
AAAAAAAAAAAAAAAAAACTTTAATCCATGTTGGTATAAAAAAAATCATGTTAAGAAGATTAGTAGGGTTTTACGTCTTTTGGGGAGGGCATCTCTCCCTTGACTTGCTCCCTCTTTCTCTCTATTTCACTCGTTCCCTCTGTGTGTGGGTGCCACAGAATTCAATATTACAGCTTTGGCTAGGTTTCACTGTTGGACACTCCAATAAATAACACATTCTCTCTTTCTTTCTCTCTATGTCTCTTGCCCTAAGTGCCTCTCCCGCAGTGACACTGTTCCAGTCTGTCTGGCGTCTCGGCCTCGTCCCAATTTAAAACACCACACACCAAAACCTTTTCCTTTCTGACTGGAAATGTCTTCTAGACACATCAGAAAGGCTAGTATAGTATATAAAATATACTATAGACCTAAAAAAAAAATCATATTTACATTTTGGCATTTGGCAGATGCCTTTATCCAGAGAAACCTACAAAAGTGCATTGAAGTTTCTATCATTAAAATCAATGACATTTTATTTTTGGGAATTACATTGTCCCAGAGCAGCTTTACAGAAATAAATAGGTTGCAAATATACATTTTAAAATGTATAAATCAGTCCATATTAGTTTTTCACATAAGTTTATCCCAATGAGTTTAATAACTTTTGAGTTATGAACAAATTTAAGAACTATTGGCAAATGTAGATGTTTAGACATACTAAACTAGGTTGTTTGGACATCAAGTGGAAGTTTGTTCCTTCATCTCAGGTGCAGAACAGAAAAGAGTCCTCAAGCATGTCTTCCTTGTACCCTGAGAGATGGTGGAACCAATTGAGCAGAATTTAAGGATCAGACAAAGTGTGGTGCAGTGTGGGGAGATAAGTGAAATGAAGTAGAGGGGTGCTGGGCCGTTTTTGTAGGTGAGTATGAGAATTTTAAAATAGATGCAGGCAGCTACAGGAAGCCCAATGGTGGCAGCATAGCAATGGGGTAGTGTGGAAGAACCTCGCAAGGTCAAAAACAAGGCGTGCAGCCGCATTTTTAATCATTTGCAGAGGTCAAATGTCTTTTAGAGGCAGACATGCGAGTTGCAGTAGTCCAGTTTTAAGATGAACAAGCACTAAAGTGAATTGTTTGGACAAAAACTAAAAATTCTCCTGATTTCATGAAAACAAAATAGACCAAAATATGTTAAGTTGGCAATGTGAGAAGAAAAGGACAGTTGATTGTCACCTGGGATGAAGAGCAGTTCAGTTTTTGTTAAGCTACCTGCATTATGTCTAATAAAAAATAAAGTTTGATATCTTTCTAAAAACATTTGGTTTTCATATTAAAATAGAGTCATATACAGTATACTATTTAATATAGTTTGAATAATGTTTGCTAGCCATTGTTGTACAGTTGTTTAAACACTTGAAGCTATAAATACAAACCTAAACTTTATTTACAGTTAATGGTACATGTAATACATTCTAGTAAATGTATTGCTAATGTGCTTGAATGATTTGAGCATATAAGCAATGTGGACAGTTGATTGCACTCCTGCTTTTTCTAAAATTTTAGATTTATTGCTCTCGGTGTTATAATTGTCAGAGTCAAGGATCAAACCAGGGTTAACTGTGTGAGAGGCAGAAGCTTTAGCACTCTGCCACAGGCAGGGGCATGGACCCAAATGCAGAGTCTTTGGAGACATAGGAAAATCCACATAAAATCCAAAAGTTAAAAATTTTAAATAAAATTTTTAAGTCAAAATTTAGCCCAATGGCAGAGCCACAATTCAAAAGGGAAAAATCCACAAACTTCTCAGGAACTCAAAGTCTTTCTCAGAAAATAACAAAGCAAATTCACAAAAACTACACCAGGCAACTAAGACAGCTTTAAAAACTCAAATTTGGCAAAACTCAGACCACAAGAACCGCAGCCAAAAGGAGAACTTAAATAAACACAGGCTAATGAGACACTCTTGAAGCGCTCCTGTCATTCAAACACCTTGAACGACTAGTTGCAGCATCGCCGTATGTCAAAAGTCCTGTATGTCATGTTAAACATCTCTGTAGCAAATTTGCCCAGTTTTAAATAGGAATTTCTCATCTGTTCTTTGTTCTAACTTGAAATCATAGATGTAGTTAAGCATGTGGTCAGAATAGCATCAGTTGGCACCATTAGTCTTGAAACTTTTGATACCACTTCTTATTGTTATTCCTTTTTGCTAATCATTTGGGGTCCACCTATGGATGTGTTGTTCAAGTGTCTACAAACAGGTGGATATGGCTAGACTCTTTCGGCTTCTCCTATTAGGGGTCGCCACAGCGGATCATCCGCATGTTTGATTTGGCACATGTTTTTAAGCTGGATGCCCTTCCTAACGCAACCCTCCCCATGTATCTGGGCTCGGGACCGGCACTAAGGCTTGTGCAACCCTAATGGCTTGGGTTGGTTCCCTGACCGGGGATCGAACCCGGCCGCAGTGGTGAGAGCGCCGCAACCTAAACACTAGACCACCAGGGGAACACCCTAAACTAAAAATTGAAAATAGTGTTTAAATTTAAAAAATGTTTGCGTTTACACTATATTTTTACACTTTTATTTCTTTCCCGAAAGTTGCTTATGCACACAAAAAAATCGCTTACGTCCCTGTACTGCTCATGAGCTCATAACCCCCTATTGGTGTCCGCCTGGCGTTTATTTACTTTCCGGTCTTTTTCAAAAGTCGCAGCAATGACTAAAAATTCGCAATTGTTTTTTAAACTGGACTGTGGACTGTGAACGCGAGGATTTTTCCCAAATGCTTAGTTTTTGTTGACGCCATCTCGGTGTCGGCCAAAACAGAGAGAAAAAAATGCGTTTCAAAACAAAAACTTATTCGTAAACACTCCTAAATCCTGAGAGGAAGTCAAAAAGTGCTCACTAGAGTGCAGGGTGAGAAAACACGGTTGTGTTAGCGTATGAACTGTATTAGGGGCCAATTAGAGGCGTAGGTTTTGCCGACCACGTCTGTTTTTTTGTTTTTTTATTCCACCAACATAATGAGCAAAGAGTAAAAGATCAACATAAAGATTTGGAAAGTTCTTCAGAAACTTTTAATTGACAGACAAAATGACTACGCTGCTTTTACACTCCACTGAAGAAACACAGTGTTAGAGACAAACAGACTGATAGACAGAAAAAAAGCGTTAGGGTAGACCATGGTCATGACATTATTGAAGAAAGCAATTTGTCTTGTGCTGTGTGTGTGTGTGTGTGTGTGTGTGTGTGTGTGTGTGTGTGTGTGTGTGTGTGTGTGTGTGTGAGTTTATGTGTGTAAATCATTTGATCTATTTCCTTGTGACAGTTTCTATAGCAACTGTTAAATATCTCCACATGTAGAAATAGTCCATATTATCATATCAGAATGAATGCTGCAGGATGTGGTAACATGCATAATCAACACAGTGAGGTTCAAAAGCTGCCCAATCCAGCATGTGTTTTAGGATCAACAAAAGAATTCTTTTTTTTAACTACTTTGACCTTAAATAGGGCCCTATTCTGTATTTACTTATTTACTTAGGAGACCTTATTATGCTTTATATTTATTTATCTACTATATATAAATTCTATCTATATATGTGGGGGAAAATATTGTGTGACAGCATGTTAGTTTTGAATTGTCTTGTTGAGGTCCCACTGTACAAATTGGCAGATTGTACTGAATATGTTAAATAACAAAGTTCTCCACATCAGTTTAAAAAGTGCATCATGACAGATATTCTTCCGCTTATAAATGTTGAGATTGCAGCCTAGGAAATGAAAAACGTGCACATACCTTTAACACCGCTTCGAGTCACTCCATAGACTTTTGGAAGTATTTAGAGCTTGGCTCTAGTTTGGCCATTCTAAAAGCTTATACTGATGAAATTTGTTTTATTTTATATATATTTTTTTATCTTCAGCTGAGGTCTTGCAGGATTTAGTGCCAAAATATATTTTATCATCCATAACACCTTCTATCTTAACTAAAGTCACAATCACAGCTGAAGAAAAGCAACATTATAGTATGATACTGCCACCACCATGCTTCACTGTGGGTATAGTGCATTTTGTGTGATTAGCGGTTTCTGCCCTTATAGGTGTCCCCAGCTAATGCTTTGCATAGTCAAATTAGTCAAGACATAGTAGATAGTAGTGATAGTCGATTTATAAAATGATTCCTCATAACATTTTAAAAACACTATATACAGAACATCAATCACCCTGACCAGGGATCTAACCCGGGCCGCAGCGGTGAGCGCACCGCATCCTAACCACTAGACCACAAGGGCACAGAATACACATTTACAGAATCTCCCAAAGATTGTTAGATGTTTCAATCAATGTCGCCAAAATGTGTTTTTGTGTTGGTCAGGGGTTTGATGTATTCATGCATGCAAAAATAATTATAAAGAGCTTCTTTCTTTTCATATTTCTATTTACAGCATTATCATAATAGGCTGTATATTAACAATATTGAAAAAGATAACAGTAGTTTCATGTGAAACAGACAGTGAGCACCCCCATAAAACCAAAATGCCATGATCCTTGTTTCATAACACCTCAGCCAAAATTTGACCGTGGGAATCAGGGTCCTCTTATCAAAGCATCAAATCTACAACTATTCTGGGTCACCCCCCCTTTTTCCACCAAACAAATCTTTAAATTATGCTGGTAAAGTTCTCATCAGACCAAACACTTTCTTACCACAATGTCTGTGGTGATGTAGGCAGACCTGGAGTTTAATTTTTGTCTATTCTGCTTTATAGCCTAGACATTTGAAGAATTTCTGGGTTTTCTAATACGTTAGGATGCAATTTGTCAAATCATCTGCCGGGTTCATTGGGAACCAAATAGCTAATGTTTAACAGATTGCATCACTTGTCCCTCAACCTTGCCGATGTCTAATGCAACCAGAACTGTACATGCTCTCCCCAGTGAGTAAGGCTGTAGAAAGGCGCGATTTAAACTGTTATTGCATGCTTAGCACCACTATTTCAGTATGGATTTCATATTACCTCACACACTCAGTCATGTCAGTCGAACCAAATACGTCCCCTAGTCACCTACTTATCCATTTTAAAGCATGGCCTATTTTTTGCCCAAGAGTGTAAATGTGGCAATCGATTTAAAAGAAGAGCAGGACTTCATAGTGCATGTTTTACATCACTTGTATATGAATAACTATTTAACATGATTCTGATGTCACCCACATGAGGATGGGTTCTCCTTTTGAGTCTGGTTCCTTCCAAGGTTTCTACCCCATTACAGCTAAGGAAGTTTTTTTCTTGCCACAGTCTTCTCATCAGGGATAAATGCACACCATTCACCTTGACTGTTGATTTCTGTAAAGCTGCTTTGAGACAATGTCTGACTTGACTTGATGGATTATGATGGACCTCTGTCACATTGCTCAAGTAATGAAGTAATGTAGGCATTGTAGTAGACACTCTTTTTGCCTTGCTATTTTTTCAGGCAATAAGCATCAGTGCTTGGATGGCTTCATCAAGAGGTGCTTCTGGTAGCCTAGCGTAGATGCAGACACCAAAGGTTTTAAGGTGCTTGTATCTGTACCAAAAGTCTGTTTGTTGCCTTTACTAAAACATTTTGCGTCGCTAATGTGTATTTATGTGTTGGACCAGGGGCTGTAGCCTAACCTTCAGGTCTGATGAGCATTTTGTCAGTAATCAGGGGGTCAGCCACCCTCTCATGTGGGTGGTGTGCCAGGAGATGATTCTGTGCTTCCTGAAATCTGCGGATTAAAAAAAACTTTCTCTAACCTAACTTATATTATTTAAAAAAAATAAAAAAATAAAAAAACTGTCTACACAAGGCCTGTTTTCTCAAAACCTTGCTCACAAGGGACCTTGTTTAACCAGGATCTACTCTCATTTTGGAACCTCGTTGACTTTGCATACTGCTTATGTAAGTGAAAAATAAAAATGTATCTGTGTTAAATGTTTGTGCATACCTCAGACCTAAATAATATACTGTGAATTTAAATACTCTTGGTATTGCATATGACCTTTTGTAGCATTATTCAATTTCACCACATTCCCTAATATAGAGATTTATTTAGCATTTTATTTTACATATTTTGTATTAGTATTTATCAGAATCAGCAGTGTCTCTGTTTGTTTAGTAAAAGTAGGCATGGGTAATTAGTTTTTTTTTCATGGTTTAATTTTTTTCAACATGGATCTGAGGGTCTGTCTCAGCCTGGGTACCTAGGTAGAATTTTGAGCTGCGCTGCTGCCAAGGTTTTTTATATGACTGTTTTTCTCAGATAACTTGCAGGTCATTTCTGTGTTGGGTGCCAAAAAACTCCCCACTGTGAACATCTCCGTCTGCTGAATAAAGGAGGGCCTCCTCCTGAGCAAAGACCTTGTTTGTTCTTTTATCAAAGTAGACAAAATATTTTAATCTTTACCAAAAAAATACGAATGTAAAATTGAAGTGAAAGAAAGTGTGCATAGCTTAAGGGGATACATGTTCTTTTTGTTTTAATTATTATCTATCAGCTTTGGAAAGAACAGTAGATTTTAAATTAAATATGTTTAGCTATGCATTCCACTTCACACATTCCTATTTTTATCAGGAGAACATGCTAACTTATTACACGTAGGTTAAATGTAGGTTAAAGGGTGAAAGAACTACTGAACCAACATGGCTACCATTTCATACTTCAAATCAAATTTACCATACAACAAGATCATGACCCTTCAAGCTCTTCAAGTGCTATTTAGGCAGCAAAAATTTGGATGGAGTGTTGTCTATCATGAAATGTCCTGCCCAGTCACTTGACCTATTAAGCTGCTCTGTGATGAACTGGATTGCAAGGTTAGAAAGAATTATCCGCCCAGCAAAGTGAGGCTCTGGAGACATATATACTGTAAAAGTGTTTCAGTTAAATATTTGGAGAAAGGATCAAGAGAACGGCTATTCGTGCAAAAGAAGGATCAATTTTAATTGAATTTAAATAAAGTTTAACTGCTTATCATGATTTTCCAACATTTGTACATTTATATATTTGTCCGATCAAAGCAAATCTTCATATCATTAAATAACCCTAGATTGTTGCATATACTGTATATAACAGAAACTGACTGGAAACTTCAAATACTCATCATTCGTAAATAACTAACAATAATTCATCCTTGCATGTAGTGAACAGATGAATGGTATTGATTACACTAAACTGCTGGGGAATATCCTCAACCCAGTGACAGGCTGTGGATTACACACAAAGGCCTTTATGTCCTACCTTAATCATTTGACTTATCGATTCATTATTTTTAACACCACATCGATAGAATCCATCATACAGAAACTTTACATTTGATCACAAATGTTGAGCTCAGTAGCTCCTACTTTTATACCAAAGACTGTAGAAAGAACATTTACTTATAAGCTTATACTCCAGTATGCATGTTAGTTCTTGCTCTCCAGTGTTCTGTATTGTTGAAAGATTTATGATCAAACTCTTGATGTCACCCAAATGAGGATGGGTTCCCCTTTTGAGTCTGGTTCCTCTCAAGGTTTCTTCCTAATAACATCTAAGAGAGTTTTTCCTTGCCACAAGCTTGCTCATCAGAGATAAATACACACCAATGAGACCTTTGAGACAATGTCTGTTGTGAAAAGCACTATAGAAATAGACTTGACTTAACTTGACTTGACTTACTATTCAGAAATGCAGTGTAACAGAGCGATGCACCACAGACAGGTATCTCATGTAATTAGAATAAAGGCCATGTAGCAAGAGACCCAATAAACACAGTTCAACAAGTCTCCTTTCACTATAGCCACAGTTGCACCATATACAGTACATCATCTCTAGCAAATGCATAGATATTAACCTGATAAAATAATCCAGGGTTTCTCTGCATTTTATTAAAGAAATTCTGTGCATTACAGTTTACAATGAAAGCAATTTTGTCTTTTTCTGCAAATTTTACAAGAAAGAAAATGCAAAAGTATACATTGTTATTGAAAAAGCTTTACAACTGTTGAACTCTTTTGGTTGCCCTTTTCTCATGATGTCCAGCATTCCTTGAAAAGGCCATTATGTAAATGTTATTATAAGTATTTACTGTGTATATATGACCAAATAAATGTATTCTCTGTTAGACATTGTGGAATGAACAAAAAAAAAAAACATTTTTAAATCCACGAAAAATCTATTTGAGCTTGTGCAGTTTGCTACAGAGGTGCTTTACAAGCTCTACTGCACTTTCTAACCAAAGGACATAAAAATGCCACATTATTGTAAGCCTGCTAAATGGTCCTGGTGTCACCAACTCGAAATCTGGTTGGTTAAAGTAACTGCTTCATTGTTATAGATTTAAAGCTTCAAGCAAACTATATATTTTACTGCATACTAATCTAAATTTGTAATAAATAAAATGTTCTTTCAGCTTCTTCCACTAGGGGTCACCACAGCAGATCATCCGCATGTTTGATTTGTTTGTTTTTACGCTGGATGCCCTTCCGAACACAACCCTCCCCATGTATCTGGGCTTGGGACCTGCACTAAGGCTTGTGCAACCCTAATGGCTGGGGTTGGTTCCCTGACTGGGGATGGAACCCAGGCCACAGCGTTGAGAATGCCGCAGCCTAACCACTAGACCACTATTGTAATAAATAAACTGTCTATATATGTGAGACATCTCACCTTTTCCTCATTAAGAATGCAAAAATCTATAATGCTATGTGAATATGCAAATTGGAAATTTGAAATCTTGATTTACTTCAACAGAATTGAAAGTAGCAACAATGGAATGAACAGAATTGTTTGAAATTCCATAAAAGTTCTTGTAGCTGTTGCATGTATCAGCTAAGAATATCTGTTGCTTTATGGGCCATGCAAACAGCTCAAGAGACTAATTGTCTCATAAAAATTAATGAGAAGACAATGCTCACTATTTAATTTAAACATTGGCATATATGGACTCTTCCTTTACAGTGAGACACTCTTTGGATCATTATAATTATACATTTACCACACTTGCAGTTTTATGTGGAAACCAGCTTGCAGATTTGACCATTAAGAGGATCTGGTGATTTTCTTCCACTGAGGCTATTCAGTACTTATTTAGCCTCTTGTAATCGATTGGCTAGACTACAAAATATCGGTTTGTGGTAAGTCTGCTACAATAGCTGCTTTCCCTCTAATTGAAATACTTGAAAACACTAATGCTTGCCTACAAAGCTAAATATAGACCAGTCGCCACCTACCTAAAGATACTTATCACACTTTTCCCAACATTACACACTCATTGAGCTTCTAGCACAGCTCATCTGGACTTGCCATCCATCAAGGTGCAGGGAAGACAGGCACCAAGACTCTTCTCTGTCGTAGCGCCCAGGTGGTGGAATAAATTTTCCCTGGCTGTCTAAAACCCTGAGTCACTGGCTGTCTTCAAACAGTCAGAAGACATAGCACCCCTTCACTAAACACTAGACTTAGCATTTTATCTACTCATTCATGTTTTTTGGTATTCCGAGTCGCATTCTCAGCCCCTAAACTAGTGGATTAGCATGAGAATAATTTTCCCAAAAACTTGTGCACATCTGGAAGTTGCCTGGATAATTGTCTAAATCTGGAAAATGTCATAAATCTGAAATGTTAAATGACAATAAACCTAACTAATTACCAAAAGCAAGCAGTTTACGTCTCAGTCATATTCTCCTGCAGGTACAGTATTTAAACTAGTGCCTAAAGGATCTCCAGTGAACTACCTCCACAGCTGATTGTAAAGGAGCCAAACCAATATTTCCCAAAGTTCACACTCCAAGAACTGAACTGTTTCTGATGGTGGGTTCTGCTGGGGTCTGAATGGAAACCATGTCAACAGCTTTGAAAATTATCATACTAAAACATGTACACTCCTGCGAAATACATGAAGCAATGCAATGCCTGTTTGTGCAAGTGATGGCTCTGTAGTTAAAGCTACTGGTTTAAAGGGTGCAAGTTTAAATGCCACCACCAAACTGCCTTCTGGACCAATGAGAAAGACCGTTAAAAAATGTTACCCTTATGCAATTGAGCAGGCAAATCACCCAAATAGGCAAATTTTTTGTCTTATAATGTTTCCAACATGTAATCCAGAAAGTCAGTGTATCAATATAATTAATTAATTTCCTGTTCATCTTTTTGCATTTAATCAAAGAACATTTGTGAAAAGAAATACTGGAATACTAATACATTATTGAACCTTAAAATAAAAAATAAAAAATTATAATGTAACCTGATTTGATAGAAAATGTTTGTCTTTTTGTTATTTTTTTTATTGCGACTCAGTCAGAGTCATTTCCTATTAAAAATTATGGAGGTTGCTGTGCTCTTGGGACTCTTCAGTGCAGCAGCATTATGTTGTAGCCTTTTTTTTCAGATCTGTGCTTTGAAACAATCCTGTCTCTGGGCTCTGCAAGCAGTTCCTTTGACCTCGTGGCTTGGTTATTGCTCTGATCTGCATTGTTAGCCGTGAGGCTTTCTATAGAGTGGCGTCAATTTCATGTCCACAGGTAGACTGTAATCATGGTGTAGCAACATCTCAGCAGCAAGAAAATGGGAGAAATGGGAGGCACCTGAGCTAAACTTTAAGTGTTGTTGCAAAGTGGCTGAATACTCATGTACATGTGATATTTCAGTTTTTCCTTTTTTATACATTGGCAGACAGTCCTAGAATTATCTTTGTCACTTTGTCATTATGAGGAACTGCAAGTGGATTCAAGAGAAAAACAAAGTAATTTGAACAATTTAAGTATCAGGCTTTCTGAATGCATTGTACATAGTCCTAGTCTATCGCATATTGTCAGTTTCTGTATTGTCAAATTCAAACAATACAGCAACTATGGATTACATGTGATGTTATGTACAATTAAAAAGGGTCTACATTCTTCATGTTCTTTCATTGTTCTTTTAATTTGCAAATTTAGCTACAAGAAAATGATATATAACTAAATCCGAGTTACTGAGCTAAATTTATCACAATCTGATCTGACCTGACCTAAAACTGTATTGCAGATTATTGGAACTCCTATTGGTTGTAACAGACATCATGTACACACACACGCACACACACACAACCATGTCAGTCAATAGATGAATTAAATTGCAGCTTCTGAGTTGGAACTGATAATCATCTCTCACTGAGCCGCCTGAAGATCCCATTCAGATAAGAATTCTTCTTCTCTTCGGGAACACATCCACAATATGGTGAACGTGGGCAGCAACCTAAAATATAGAAGGGCTTTTATCTGACAGTAACCTATAATAAGGACCAAAATCAAAGTTTGGGCTTATTGAAAATGTAATTACATATCACATATTTAATCACGTATCTGTATTCTGATTCACTTTACAGCAGTAGAAGCCTAATTGGCTAAGAGTAGTACCGTATTTTTTGGATTATAAGGGGCTACTTTTTTCCCCACGTTTAGAATTTTTTTCTGGGTTTTTCTTGGTTTCACAAAAAACTTTGCCCCATAACATTAGACCAAAGACATTTCCGAATGGAAACAAAAAAAACGCACCTCACCTGTGTTCTGAGCTGCACGGCATCGGGAGAAAAAAAGTTTTTTTTTTTAATGAACGACGATGCCGAAAGATAAACTCCCGAGTTGTTCACAATTGTTGTGAAAGAAAGAAGGAAGACAGTAAACAATGACTTTCTAGAATGGCTACTGTTTAGATACAAGCCATCGTAACGCATTGAGTCAGGGTCATGGGAGAGCCCGCTAACTCCAGTTGCAACAGAAATCATATAAGCACAGACAGGTTTCCAAAACTTGTACTTTTTTATTTTTCTTGGCAACAGCGTTACGGGTTAATCAAAGAAACTGAATGAGCATCAGAAAATAATAAGGACATATTACTCGGTCGTGCACACAAAAATGCGGCTGCAGGCTATTACCAAAATGCCGCTCTGCTCTTAAAGAAGCCACAAAATATTTCACCCGTTACACCATGTAAAAGACTCTGTCTTTCGTAAAGTTCATTAGTTTCAGTGTAGACTGCGGCTTATAGACAAGTGCGGCTTATTTATGTTTAAAATAAAAATCTTTGTCAAATTCAGTGGGTGCGGCTTATATATGGGTGCGCTTTAGAGTCCGGAAATTACAGTATATACAATAATGCAGTGCATTTCTTAGATTGTGTGGCACTGGAGATGCTGTGTCAACGCTTCCACATTGTCCACGCTCTGAATCATGTATGTAATCCGTCCAATGGAAAGCGTGGCGTCACCGGCAGGAGGAAGTCACGACAAGGAAGCTATAAAAAGTGCATTAAGTAAAGCCGAGTTAAGCTTCTGAAAGAGAGGAGGAAGTGCTGCAAGGATGCTGGAAGTGTGGCATAAAGATGCAGCATCTCGTTCTCTTTAGGGAGCCAGGGTTACATATGTAACCGGGAGATGTTCCTTTTCAGGAACTGCTTTAACATCGCTTTGGAAACAAGCGTCTAATGCCGCCAGTCTGACCAATCCCTGCCTAGTGTGTGGGCATCGCTAGCCCGAAGGACAGTTGGGTTAGGAGGGACATTGAGGTCAAGGTTATAAATCCTGGCAAAGGTCAGGATTAGCCCACAGCGTTGCAGATGTCCTGGAGCAACATTCCAGCAGACCAAGCCTTACAGACTGCCACTCTGGGTCGAGGGCGCTCTGACCCTAAATGGAGCAGGGCCACCAGAGGACTCATAGGAGGATGTGATTGCATTGAAATGCAACCTGCTTAATGTCTATGTGTTCGCAGGAAGGTCTCACCTCGTAGGGCCATAGTAGGTGTGCTTAGTCTTTTTTGTAGCCTTAAATTTGGAGGAAAGAATGACAAACAATATACATAAAAATACACACAGTGTTTCACGAACAAACAGAAGCTAGCGTCGGCTTCACTCCATGTGCTTTTTTTTAGCTTCCTAGTCATGACGTCACCTCACCGTTGTCGCCGGGCTTCCATTGGAAGGATTACATCGGATTCAGGGGGGGTAGCCAATGCGGAAGCATTCCCAGACTGTTGTTGAGTTCCTGAAACCTAAGTTCTTTCTTCGAGAGACTGGCAACAGGAAAAGAATTAGGCACATCAAGACCAAGCTACCACCCTCACTAGACCCCATGCAGTTTAAGTATCGTCCAAACCATTTTACAGATGATGCCATCATTACAACCCTGAATCTGGCCCTCACCCACCTGGACAATGAGGACAAGAATAAAGAAGGAATCCATCTTTATCTGAGTGGCACCAAATGTCTATTTTTTTACAATTCCATCATTGTTGAATTGTACTGTTCAGTTTTGGGTGCTTAAATGCAAAATTATTCATTTAAACTGTGGTTCACAGACATTGAAGCAGCCTATTGATATTAATTACAGTTTAAATCCATCGTAATAGCTCTTGAGTTGGTCAGTAACTTCATGGATCTCTAGGTTGTTTATGTGGAACCTTCTTCAGCTGCACAGAGTAATCTTCAATTGAAGGGAACTCTAAACAGAGGTAGGACATCGGGATGGATCAGGTAAATATGAAGTGATGAAAAAGACAGGAAGACCAGCCACTGGTACCTCAGGAGTATGTTTTTCTTTACAGAGAAAGAGAGAGAGAGAGAGAAGCATTATTCAGTATTATTAGTGTTACTACATTTACTTTTAACAATGGACATGGTCAAAAAGTAGAACTATACCTTTACAGAACTATATAAATGTTGGATATGCATCTTAAATTTCTAAATGTATTTCAAATTACCAGGCCAGAGGTGACAGTGATTATAATAATTAGATAGATGTCTTGAGAGGAGTTAAAAGGACACTAATTTTTACTGGGTGACACCAGAGAGTAAAACTGTAGCTCATATTCTTAATTAACCGTTTCTGCCAGCCAAAAAGTTACAAGTTAAAGTTCTTTTTAACTTTAAATATTGTATAAGCAACTTATTTTTCCAGAGTAAATGGAACATACATTCAGTTTGTTAGTATTATACAATTTGAGCATCATTTTGCTATATCTTCTCCCGAGACTTTGTAATTTCCCAAAAGGATCTGTGATCATTTAAGTAACAAAGGCAATCAGCTCTTTAGCATGAAAGTGTAGGGTCGATCCGTACTTGCTTTGACTGTAATTGAAGCAGAAAGGATATGCAGCTTAATTAAAAGGCAAAACCTTGCATGTAAATCATTTTAATCAATTCATTTCAGTTTAACAGTATTGTGTACAATCTAAATCCCAAAGCTGTATTAAATCCCAAACCTGTATTAAATCAAATAGACTACAAATATAACTTTACATTTATACAACAGATTATATAGGTTTATCTACTATAAGTGTATCCCTAATAAGCAAAACCAGGAAAAACTCCTTGAGATGGTATTATGAAGAAACCGTGAGAGAAACCAGACGCAAAAAGGGACCCCAACCTCATCTCGATGACACCAAATGTCCATTTATTATAGTTCTACCATTGTTGAGATGATCACCTCTTCACTAATGGAAACTTGGCCATCGTAGCAAACTGTTTATATTAATGACAGTCCGAATACATCATCATATTTCTTGAGTTTAACCTGGCTTAACATCACGGATCTTTAAATTGGTCATTAAGAACCATCTTGAGCAGCAGCAAGCAGTTTTCAATTAAAGTAGGACATCAGGATAAATCAGGTAGGTCCACAAAGAAGAAAGGGACAAGATCACAGGTACCTCAGGGGCATGTTTAACTTGACATCAAATAGACTACAAATATAACTTTAAATTTATACAACAGATTATATAGGTTTATCTACTATAAGTGTATCCCTAATAAGCAAAACCAGGAAAAACTCCCTGAGATGGTATTATGAAGAAACCGTGAGAGAAACCAGACTCAAAAAGGGACCCCAACCTCATCTCGATGACACCAAATGTCCATTTATTATAGTTCTATTTATTATAGTTCCATTTATTATAGTTCTAATCATTATTATAATCGTAGAAAACTGTTTATATTAATGACAGTCCGAATACATCATCATATTTCTTGAGTTTAACCTGGCTTAACATCACGGATCTTTAAATTGGTCATAAAGAACAATCTTGAGCAGCAGCAAGCAGTTTTTCAATTAAAGTAGGACATCAGGATAAATCAAGTAGGTTCACAAAGAAGAAAGGGACAAGATCACAGGTACCTCAGGGGCATGTTTAACTTGACAGGAGGGTGTGGGTGGGGCAACAGGTAGACAGAGAAAAACACACATTATTAGGTGTCATTATTGGTTACCTGGTGGTCTAGTGATTAGGACACAGCGTCCCACTGCTGCGGCGCGGGTTCGATCCCCGGTCAGGGAACCAACCCCAGCCATTAAGGTAGCAGAAGCCTTAGTGCCGGTCCTAAGCTCAGATAAATGGGGAGGGTTGCTTTAGGAAGGGCATCCAGTGTAAAAACATGTGCCAAATCAAACATGCGGATGATCCGCTGTGGCGACCCCTAGTGGGAGAACCCGAAAGAAAGTAATAGGTGTCCTTATTGTTACAGAATATTTAATGACACGCCGATATGATAAACAAACCAAAAGTTTAAGATTTTCCTTCCTTGAAGTCCTTCAATCCTTCCCTCCCTGAATCAATGCACTTTTTAATACCCATTTTTATGACCCCACGGCTTCAGAAACCATCAATACGATATACACAAATATATAAATATGATACAGTATAATAGCGCACTGCATCACAGACAGTAATCTTGTGCAGTGAGATTGATTGCCATTACTTAAGCAACAAAAACCCAATGAACACAATTCAACACGTCTCCTTTCACTGTAGCCACAGCTATACCGCCCGCATACATCATCTCTAGCAGAAGCATCGAAAACCTCATAAAATGACTGTTTGGCCGGTTTCCTGTGCATTTTTGCAGTGCTTTACAACCGTAAATATCTATTTTTTTCCTAGAGATTTGAACTGCATGCATGCAGTTTGGTGCAAATTTTACAGAAAGGAAACGCTTAAGTATAAACAGTCAATGCAAATGTTTAACAACTGTTTTGAACTGTTTGGGCCTGTTCCCAGCTTTTTGTAAATGTCTTTGTAAGTGTTTTTGTGACCGAATCGATTTCTTTTCCTCTGTCAGCCATTTTAAATCTACACAAATATATTTGAGCTTGTGCAGTTTACTACAGATGCAGTTTGTGAGCTCTGACTAGAACATTCTTTGACCAATCACAGGATTTAAAAATGCTGACATTTTTTTTACGCATGTTAAATTAGCCCATTGTCAACACCTCACAATCAGCATGGATTGTAACTTTTGATTCTGCAGGCCTGAAAGCAGGTTCCTTTGACGCTGGAAACATGTGAAGTAATGGCTGAAATCTGATTGGATAGAAACCCGAACATAAACAGACCTACAGGTAGCAGCCATCCAAGAGAAGAGCTATAAAATGAAGACTATTTGGAATAATTTAGTACATATTCATGGACAAAAATATATTAAAAAGTCAGTGATACTGATGGAGATTAGCCCGGCAGAGAAGACCTTGCTGGTCCTGATGCCCCCCCACTGGTTAACAATACAAAAGGCTTTCAAAAAAGGCATAAAGTGTCACATATATTAAATCATAGCGAATTTCTTTCTTCATATATCTCATTAGCTTATTAGGAAGCAGGGTTCAGAGTAGAGGGTTAGCCATGATACGTACAGCAACCCTGGAGCAGAGAAAGGTTAAGGGCATTGCTGAAGCGTCCATCAGTAGCTATCATTCTGATCAATAATCAAGAGTCTTAACCACTGAGCTACCAAAGCCTGTCGAAATAATTGGAGCACATCACCATTCCTCTCCATGGAAAAGGTAAAAGATTTATTTATGAACAAAGAGAAACCTAAACTATCAATGTATACCCTAAATGAGTGTGAAGAAAATGACTGAAATGAATAAAATCATGCAACATTTTAATTACTGTTGTTTACCGGCTTTTAAAGTGTCAAGAATGCAAATTATAAGCTCGAATAAATTCATCACTAAACAGCCCAATTTTTCTGAAAGAGCCCGAAATGCGAAATAAATACTGTTAATTTACCAATAAACATGACAATTGTTTTTGTCTAATAGTTGCTGCCGGCATTTTGTTTGCACATTTATTTGAACAATTTGAAGTATTTCGTGGTTTAATAGGTTTATTAGAAAGCAGGCTGGTACCTGGAGCGATTTGATTGGATGGCAGACCTAAATTCTAGGAGATTTTTAACTGATCGGCCGGCAGATAGATAGATAGATAGATAGATAGATAGATAGATAGATAGATAGATAGATAGATAGATAGATAGATAGATAGAAGGGTGAGTAAGAATATTGTCTTTTTTTTGTCTTTTTATTATTCGCTTGTGTTTAAGTCTTAATCACTCACTTTATGAGCCGTTTTATTGTAAACATAAAGATAAAAAAACTGGTACACCTGTTAGTTAAAATGTTTAAAACTGGTACACCTGTTAGTTAAAATGTTTAAAACTGGTACACCTGTTAGTTAAATCTGAAAATATTCTGGTGATATGTGTGTGGTGTGGTGTGGTGTGGTGTGGTTGGCTGGAAGAGGAAATGGGGAGCGGATGATAAATGGTGTCGAGCTGAGAAACATCTGGAACCTCGCTGGACTTAATGCTGAGCTCCAGGGCATCTTTCTTTTTCCCATCAGTTAATGTTATTAAACATTTGGCAGAGCATGCAATCCCGCTTCTTTATTTTATCTCCTGCTCTGGTAAAGAACAGCTCGGGCAGGAGAATTGAACGCAGCCAGAGCTAACGTACAAGCCAAGATTTACGAGTGCTGAGAGCGATAGATTTGCTCCGACGCTCACACCACTGTTCTCAGTACTTCACATGGCAGACCACTGCAGCTTCATGTTATACATTCAAATAGTTTGAGCTTTTTTGAATAATGCCAATAGGAAAAGTAGGTAAAAATGATTTGTTTAGACTTGTTTCTGCTTCCAACTGGGTCCTGGACAATTAAATATTGTTACTTATAAAAACATATGCATATGAGATAAATAAGTACCTGTTTACTCCCTGCGGAACATTTTCCCCCATTTAAAATGAGTTTTAAACATCGTTTTTGTTCTTGTTGCCTGGAATTAACAACACAAATGAAGCAAAATATACACACATACACAGTTTAAACATAACAGTATGCAAACTAGTCTTAGAGATTTGGAATAAAATATGTATTCTGTGACTAAGTATTGTACTAAGGGTCTCAAAACATTTTACATTTGCTGTGCAAGTTGGCGTATTTGTGTTTACTTGTTAAAACCAATGACCAATAATTAAATGATCTTGTTAAAATGCCACCTGTGAAAGGGGTAAGAACTATTAGGCAGCAAGTGAACAGTCAAGAAAGGACACCTGCTGAATCAGCGATAGGGTCCTGGACATCCAACTCTCATTGTTTTGAACCATCTGGTCTGATTCCACAGAAAAGCTACTCTGGTACAAATCGCTTTCTATAGCCAGGTGCACACTGTGTGATTCTGGCCACGATATGGTAGTCTGAGAAAATTAATGGTTGTGGTGATATTTTTTTTCTCTGATGGCAGTGGTAGAAGACTTCAGACACTTTCCTGTAGTGTGATTTCTCCTACGACGATCATCACACAGAGACCAAAATTGAGTGTTGAACCTAATCAAAGCAAATCGAATCAAAATGTATTTGACATTCATACAGATCATGTAGTGAAATGCTCTTTATGACTGTCCAACATGTCATAGAAATAGGAATAGTATATAAATTAAATAAATGAATACAATTCAAAATATTAAGTATACAAGTTAATAAAATTGTAACTATAAAGTATAAAATTTAAGGATAAAACAAATATAGATTAAACATAAAAATAATAATAATTATTATTATTATTATAAATATAATTTATTNNNNAAAATTTTTATATTTGTGAGACCCCAAATGTGTAATAGAGATATGTGTGTGTGTGTGTGTGTGTGTGTGTGTGTGTGTGTGTGTGTGGTATTATATAATTTTATATAATTACATTTTTATAATAATTTACTATTGAATTTTCTAAAGATAAATATCATACCTAACTGTTTTACTTTTTTAAACATACTTCAACCCTTTGGGGTCTGAGGATGTTATGGGACCCTGGAGAAGTCTAATAACACTGTATTCAGCACATACTGGGCTACAATAATATGTGAGCAACGTATATATACATTATTGTGCTCTTTTTAAAGCAATATTTATCCGCAGTCAGTAAACATTTTTAAGTCACTAAAATAAGACCATTAAACTCATACATGTACCAGTAAGTGTTTTTTTAGCATTGTATGTCCAGCTTCAGGATTTTCTTTTAAAAGACATTATAAGTACAATGAAATAAGTAGAACAGTTATAATAAGTAGAAGATATTTAAATGTTAAAACGAGTGGACAGTTCAGAACGAACTATGGAGGGAAAAAGGTGTTTGTATTATTATTATTATTAATATAATATCATTAATAATATCAAAATGAATGCTTTTGCTTGCTGCTAGCTACCATTAGCGTTAGCGATTGATGAAGGTAAACTTAGGACGAGTCTTTTACTTGTGTGCTTTTAAATGTCAGACAGTCTGACACTATGACAACCGAGAACCTACAGTGTGATATGGGGATCATGCTCATAGAGTCTGACAAGCAACAATCATAAAGGACTATTAAAAATCATACGGCGTCCACCCGGCATTAGGTAGAAAGGTGTCTGAACACACAAGTAGTGGATTGCAGATTTTTGCATATGGATTAAGACCACATAGTGTAGATCCAAAGCAAATGTAATCCTACCTAATGTTAATCGAACACAGGGTCAAATAACACACATAATAGTTTAATTAAATATGAAGCAGGTCAAGGGAAATGTGACTAAATCAATTCCAGATTTGAAGCACTTTTGAAGCTTTCGTAGATGTGTTACCGTCTCACAATCAGTACTCGAGATTTAACACTATTATAGCAAAACAAACCGCTCCAGCAGTGAAAGTGTACTGTAACTCATGGAGAAAAAAAAACTGAAGTGCTGGGACCAATTACATGGCTGTCTTGAGGCAGGAAGAGCAAATTATTGCAATTTGTGCTGACCGATATGACAGCTAGCACCACTCTAAGAGTCCAATAGCTATCGGTTTATGTACATAGTTTTGGGAAGCAAGAAGAAAAGAAAGTGTACTGAATGTAAAGTGTGACTATAGCTCACATTTATGCCATAGCTCATGTTTTTAGGGATTTCATTTTTGTTCCATCTAGTCACCAATTTGCTGGATTTGGGTTTTGTGTTTGTAAAATGACAAAAGAGACTGGCAAGGATGGATGTCCACATTATTTCCATAAAAAAATACTACATACTAAATAATACTACATTTTATACAAAAAAAAGAAGCTAAAATTGCAAGTTAACAAAATGGAAAAAAATGATGAAATGCAAAATAATATTTGCACACAATAGGACTATGATCAGCCATGAGGAACAGATTGGAGACCAATTGAGGACCACTTTGTGCAGCTGGGGATGGTTTTACATCAACAGCCTAAAGATCCATGAAATTACTGAGCAACTCAAGAACTTTAAGGGGGATTTGAACTGCAATTAATATCAACAGTCTCTTACAATGGCTGCAAGACAGCAGGTTGCATTTAATTAAACACTAAACAACTTAACAATGATAGAACTGTAATGGATGGACATTTGCTGCAACCCAGATGAGGATGGATACCCGTTGGGGTCTGGTTCTTCTCAAGGTTTCGCCATCTCCGGGATTATTTTCTTTGCCACAGTCGGCACTGGCTCACTTATCAAATCCTCAAAAGGAAATTTGTGTAAAAGTTTAAAGGTTTGAGCCCTCCACTCTCTGTGTACCCTTGACATGGGTTAGGAATACTAGGATTATGGCTACCTAATGGCCCATTTACAAACATTGCCTTCACTAATGCCTTAAACCCTGGCCAGTTTGTCCCAAGAATCAGTGGATATGTAAGGTATGGACAAACCAATATTTTATCTTTAACATGTCAGTGTACACACCTCCTCCTTGTATTGGTAATTAATGTTTAATGCATGATATGTATCACTTGAACCCTTACTGACATACTGTCAGGAGTCCACCTGCCACACCCCCTTTGGTGGCTTTCTCAACGCCCCTCACCTAATCACACACACCTGGAACTCATCTAACTGCTCATTCCCAGTTCAAATATAAACCCCTCACTTCCACACTCTCACCGTCCGTTGTTGTTGGTGCATGTTGGTGCATGTGTTTATTCGTGTATGTTTGTCGTATTGCGTATTCCTATATGTTCCTTCCATTCCGGACTCCACTCTCTCAACAGCCGCGCTTTCTTCCAAAGCACACCCCAAATTACCCCGTTTCCTTTCCGTTCGTTTGTTCCCGGACTATGTGGACTTCGCCCCTCCACGGTGTACCATGGATAGCTCTCTCTCCCTCTCTCGGGGATTCTATGGACTGTCGTGTGTGTGTGTTTTTGTGAATGACTCTCCGTTTATTAAACATTCAGCGGTCTCTACTCCGGCTTTCGCCTCCGTTCATCGCCACATGACACATACAGTACATCTTAGCTCAATCATGGATGGTCATGTGGCACATCAGAAATGCAAGCAACACCTCAACCTTTATCATGTGGCATTGGTTCGTCAAATGTCTCGATTCTTTTGAAATGCCAGCACACCAAGCCATGTGAGGCCCCTGGTTACCCGCTTGAATGAGAATTAAGGGAAGCACAGAAATAAGAAATTGATCAAAATATTTTAGAGAATTCACTTTGCATGTGGTTTAACATTTACATTTTAGACATTTGGCAGATGCCTTTCCAATTGTTTGTGCCCTGGGCCTCTTCAGCTGACTTCACTGATTGGCAACGACTTTGTTTGAAAAGGCAACTATCCTAAGTCACATTTGAGAAACTACTTTACCCCCATATTCCCACTCAGGCTGGGGAGCAATCAATGAGTGATCCACTCAATGGCATCTTTCATGCAGTCGAGCCACTGGAATGAGGCATGTGCTAAGTGCTCTGCCATCAGATTATAATGAGCTGCCTGGAATAACCCCTTTTGACAGCTCTTTGACATTAACAACTGGGTTGCCTTTGAGATCTGATGTTTCTGTCTATAGAAATGCATCTTTAGGCAACATATCCCACATCCTATACCACACTGCGCTACCCTCCTCACACATTCCCCTCAATTCCCCTTACAACATGAATAGCCCTTGTTATTATACTTCCATTGATCACTTGAAGTTTGGTTTAATTCAACAATATGGTGGTGAGCAAATATGTGACATCTACACTCATTATCTAGCAACTTAGCAGCTAGCAATAAAGTAGAACTTGATTCAATGGATTCTTTTATACAGTAGGTTGATGTCCAATTGTTCACACACCTTTCGTATAATAATTATTACATAATCTTATAATTTATAATCATTTATAAAAGCTTCGTATTGTTTACTCAAAGATACGGTAAAGCAGATGTCTGCTCGTTTAGTTAATTTTTCCGTGCCATTTAGCAAGACATCTCAGTAAACTGAGACTAATAGAATGAACCTTTATCCCCTGAATTAATTCCCAAATTCAAATTCTCTGTGGGGAGAAAAAAAAAGCAGCAGCACCTTTTTTCTTTCATGTCTGGATGACTTTTCTAGTCGCATAAGTAATAGAACATTGATCTCCGCCCATAGACACACCCACCACAAAGAAGTGTTGAATATAAATGAGCTTTCTGTCAGATTTGGAATAGAGAAGAGTCAGCACTATGCAGATGAGAGCAAACAGCTTTTCATAAAAAAATGTTGTGTGATTATACATAAAATTTAAAAAATTAAATAAAATTAATTAATAGAAAAAGAAATACAGTGCTTTAACATTTTTGTGACTAATGATTCTCATATACTGTATACAGTCACATTTCACTATGTATATACAGTTTTACAAAAATTAAAAAATACCAAATACATTTATATATGCTATAAAATACATTATTTCATATGTGAATACCTGACAGCTTGTGTTTTTGTGCATGTGTTATATCATCTGCTTTCAGTTGGTACCCAATTAAAAAAACTGCCTTTGTCTGAGAATGTCAAAGTATGTACATTTAACATCAGGCTAGAGAAGTGAGGTTATATTCATAATAAAATTCCATTTAAAATATGTTATAAATAAATAATGTGGACACAAACTATAAGTCATAAATGATGCTTATTACCAGTGGTGTTATAAAATAAAATACTGACAACACTGATGTAAAAAATAGCTTCTGTTTTATGGTAAATACCGTAATTTCCGGACTATAAAGCGCACCTATATAAGCCTTATATATAAGCTGCACCTGTCTACACTGAAACTAATGAACTTTACACAGGCTTTAATGAAAGACAGTGTCTGTTACACGGTGTAACGGGTGAAATATGTTGTGGCTTCTTTAAGAGCAGAGCGGCATTTTGGGAATAGGCTGCCGCCACATTTTTCCGCTATTACTGCATGTGTGCAAGACCAAGGAATATGTCCTTATTATTTTCTGATGCTCATTTCTATCTTTCTTTGACTAACCCGTAACGCGGTTGCCAAAAAAAAAAAAAAAAGCACGAGTTTTGGAAACCTGTCTGTGCTTATATGATTTCTGTTGCAACTGGAGTTAGTGAGCTCTCCCTTCACTCAGACTCAACGGGTTACAACGGCTTGTATCTAAACAGTAGCCTACCAAGAAAGTCATTGTTTACTGTCTTCCTCCTTCCTTTCACAACTATTTATCTCTGGAGTTTATCTTTTGACATCGTCGTGCGTTTAAAAAAAAATAAGTTTGTTCCCCTGATGCCGTGCAGCTCAGAACACAGGTAAGGTGCGTTTTTTCGTTGAAGTTTGTGAAACCGCTAAAAACCCAGGAAAAATTCATAAATAAGACGCTTCGTTGTTTAAGCCGCGGGGTTCAAAACGTGGGAAAAAAAGTAGCGGCTTATAGTCCGAAAAATATGGTAGTAAAACTTAAAAAAATCCCAGTCAGCCCTCAGGACAAAAGTTTTCAGAGAAAATGTTCAGTATTGAAGAAATGGAGTGGGGGAACAGAGATTGAAGCTGTTTGGTTTCTGACAGGTAAAAAAAGGAAAGACATATGACAAGAAAAAGAAAGAAAGAAAGAAAAAAAGAAAGAAAGAACATAATTGCTGTCAATGCATGCTACTGGTTTGGAAAATTCAATTGTAATAAATTAATGGATTTGGTTAAGGGGTTTATTTTTAATAATAAAAAAAAATATTAGTTTTATAAATCCTTCATTTAATATTTTTAAAGGGAATGTGTATAGTTACTACTTGGCTTTTTAAACTTCACATGCCCTTTACACCAATAAAACATTTAATCCCAAATAAATTTGGCCTCAATTGAACCAAAAAATGGGCAATACATGATATTGTCTTCTTGTAATGTTGTGTATTGGGAGTGCTAACGATAGCAGAGACAGATACAAGTGCTAAGTGAGAACACTTTATTAAATAGAACAGCAAACAAATCTGAAACAGAAGGGGGAAAAAATTGGCATTGTGCAAGAGGCTAATGTCAGGCAATTAGCACCAATAATAAGTGGGCAACATGAGAAATGAGAAACAAAAAAAAATTGATGAAGAGACATATAACAAAATGACTTAAACAACTTACATAGCAATGAAACAAAGGACACATGCGTTTCATACACACATTTATTAAACAAGGAAGTGGATACAGCTGTGAATGTGAACTGGGACAACACATGAAAACAAGTGACTGGTGACAAGCATCATGGAACCATTACATAAATAAACATACAGACACTTGACAATGTAACAAGGATGTAAAGTCTATAGCATTGAAAGCCGACATGCGATTCACAATACAGTAAAGGGGTTTTCTGACACAACTCTCGAAACAAGGTCTCGTCCCAAAAAGCCCTCACTAAAACCTGCATCTGGAGGCAGGCATTGTCTCCTGGGCCATATCTGCCAGAGACAAGTTATGGGAACAAGTCATGGTAGATTGTGCTCCTGTCTTCTGGCATAAGCAGGTCATCAAAGGAAGCCACACTGCCAGTCCCTGCTATAAGAAGGTCACAGTGGGTGTTGTGCCATAGTCCCCTGCCGAGAGGTCATGGAAATAGGCCACGTCATTACTCGGTGGTGTAAGAAGGTCAATGAAGGAGAACACATCTACAGATGCTACAGACAGGCGTTAAATGCTAAATGCTGCTGGAGCTGAGCATCTGAGCAAACGCATAGAAAACAACAAAAGACACTCCCAGGCTCCTTTTCAGTAAAGTAGTTAAATTAACAACAAATCAGGTATCTGAAATGTATACTATCACAGTTTAGTAGTGAGGACTAAAAAAATGGAAAGTATTGGAAAAACAATTGTGGAGGTGCAACCCCTGACAACATCGTACCTAAAACTCCACAACTACAGTGTTTACATGTACAGGACAGGAAGAGCTGTATGATGTTATTACCAAAGCCAAATGAACAACATGTCCGTTAGATCCCATTCCAACTAAACTACTGAAAGAAGTGTTACATACAGCTGGTTCTGAATATAATTAATGCCTTACTATTTTTAGGTCATGTCCCTAAACCCCTCAAGTTGGTAGTTATTATTTATTACATTATTTCATCAAAAACATTACATTGCCTTTATCATGAATGCAACAGGAAAAGATTCTACAAAGCCAAAGCACTAAGAACCTCCCTGGGTCCTTCCTTTTCCTCCAATGTGGAGCTTCTCCTAGTCAAGCTCCAGCCTAAGGCTAACACAGTGGCCTTACATACAGAATTTCTTCCTGAACTGTGGCTGCCTTGTCACAAATTATCACAATGTTGATTATTACAAGTTATTTTAAGCTATTATCAAGCAAAATAAATTATATTTTAATCCTTTCTAAGATAGTTCGAAACAAATTACGTAAGCGATTGCTTTTTAACAAAGAAAATACAATGGTTCTAAGTTTTAACTACAAAAAAAAAGCGGTGTTAACGTCAAGGATTGTAGGAGACCTACAGTATAGCAGATTCTTCATATGCTTGGAAAAACGAAAAGATTTTTTATAAAATTAGATTATAAAGTTGGAATTTACAGACAAAAGGTAATATAATCTAGAGGACAGTTTATTTAACATGATTGTTATTGTTTTATTTACATTTTCTTTTTTTAATATGACAGATTTGTTCTATGTAACACAAACCATCTGTTATAATCCTTACTCCTCTTAAAAAAGCAGCATTTTTATACACCTGAATAGTTTGAGAACATTTATCTGTTCATTGTGAATCAAAAGGTTGGTTTTTAAGCTGTGTATAATCAAACATGAGCTCACATAAAAAAATAAAAAAATAAAAATTAAATGAAAAAAGAAGAAAAAAACAGTCATTAATGTAATCCTCTAATCCATTTTGGAACAAAGTTCATGTTACCGTGAAAATATAACACATTTGTTTTTCATTTCATCAGAAAGCTGTTGTTGTTTTAACCTGTTCATAATCCTCTTAAGTTATTAATCACCTTCGTTTTCATGCCATTTCTCCTCAGATTTAGACTATTTACAGAAAAACAAGATGTCCACCAATACCCTTGCACTCCAATTCACTTTTATCACTGCTGATTAAATATTCCCGCTGGGATTGTGTAATTACAAAGTCATTTATTTTATTTAGTTTTGAATTCTTGATAAATTCAAGAAAAATGTAAAAAAAAAAAAATTATTCAATCCGACAGAAATAATATGACTTGATATGCCCCTATGCACCACCACTTGCATGATTAGTACTCAAAGGTTGAGGAGGACATCATGAGCTGCTGTCCACAGCGACCCTACAACAACCGAGTCTTACGCAATCGCATTTCCAATCACATGAGCAGCAAAAAGCAAGCTGCCATATCTTTTAGGTCAGAATATGCATATGTATAAAAGCACATGAATAAATGTATGAAAAGCGAGAGGTACGGAAACAGCAGGCCATGATTACACCAGGCCGTGCGGTCAGAGCACAAGGGCGGCCTGATATGACACAGTGTTATGTAAGAACATTATTTCCCATAATTGGTTCTGAGTGGAGCACAGATGGACCAGACTAAAAAAGGTGAGAAAAAAAAGACAAGGGAGGATGAAGCACATGCTGATCAACAATCAGAGAGAGAGAGGGAGAGAGAACAAATATTATTATATTAATTAATTATACTTAATCCTTGTTATTATCGAGTTCTAGTTCTAATTGAAATAGCCACACTTTACCAACCTCAAGTACACTTTTGAAAAGTTGTGATTTTTTTGGGGGGCATTTTATATAAAACACTCAAAAAAATATATTTTTTATTTTGTTAAATGTTTAATTTTGGAAATTAAACAAAAGCGAATAAAAATGATTTAAAAAAAAAAAAAAGGTTAGAATGAAAACTCAAGGTTCTAGTAACATTGATTGAATTATAATGAACAGATTATAGTGTATCTCAAAAATAATTATGCACACTCACTCTTTGTGAATCTCTTTGTAAAAGAGATCAATTGCTTTAATCCATTACTGGCCACAAAGTAGTTTTTACATCAAATTATATATGTTTTAGATAAGAATGAAAAGGTCATGAGTTCCACATAGAAATCATCATCATCATCATCATAGAACTCAACTAAATTCAATTAATTTTCATTAGTACGGCACTTTTAACAATGGACATTTGTCTTTAATCAATCTTACACAGATTAAGCGGTTCCAAAGTCATTAGCAGTAAAAGTGTGTTAGAGATGTGAAGAAAAGAGTGCAGGAAGGGTGGAGTGGGTGGGGAAGAGTGATGGTTTATAATAGAAGAGTATCTGTGAGAGTGAAAAGGAAAGTTTATAAGACTTTGGTGAGACTTAAGATGTTGTATGGTTTAGAGACAGTGGCATTGAGTAAAAGACAGGAAGTGGAGCAGGAGGTAGCAGAGCTGAAGATGCTGAGATTTTCACTGGGAGTGACGACGATGGACAGGATTAGAAATGGATTTATACGAGTTTAACGAGGGACAGCGCATGTGAAATGTTTTGGGTACAAAGTGAGGAAGGTGTGATTGAGATGGTTTGGACATGTGCAGAGGAGGGACATGGGGTAAATCGGTAGAAGGATGTTGAGGATTGAGCCACCAGGAAGGAGAAAACAAAAGAGAAATGCCAAGGAGGAGTTTTATCGATATGGTGAGGACAGAGTAGTATGGAGACAGTTGATCCACTGTGGAGACTCCTAACCGAAGCAGCCTAAAGTAGAAGACGATAATGAAGCGGTTCTAAAGTTGTATAAAATAACAGCACATATAACATTTAGTTTATCTCTAAATAATTCATGAGCTAAATAAAATTAATTTAGTTTGTTTAGTTTTTTGTTTTAGTCTAATAGTAGGGTCAACTGTAGTGGTTTTTAAGTCAAATCAATTTGATTGAGTTTTATTTGTTTAGTACATTTAACATTGTCCCAAAGCAGCTTTACAGGAATTAAAGGGTTATGAAGTTGGAATGTGTAAGTTTACTGCCTATAAGTTTGTTCCTTATAAATGTATCCCTGTGGCAAGGAAAAACTCCCCGAGATGAACCAGACTCAAAAGGGAACTGGTTCTTATCTTGGTGCCACTGAATGTCCATTCACTATAGTTTTAACATTGTTGAGGTGTGCTGTTCAGTAACGGGTGCTGAAATGAAGAACAGTTCATGCAAATTGCAGTCCTAAGCTGTGAAGAAGGCTGTTGATATTAATTTCAGTCCAAATTCAATAATTCCAATAATAAAGTGTTGTATATTATGGAGACAAACCCAGCCATTATGGTTGCACAAGCCAGTGCACTCTAAGTGCTGGTGCCAAGCCCGGATAAATGGGGAGGGTTGTGTTAGGAAAGGCATTCAGAGTAAAACATGTGCCAAATCAAATATGTGGATTACAAATCAGAAATTCATACCGGATCGGTCGAGGCCTGGGTTACCAACGACCGCCACAAGTATTGTTAGCCAACAGGGTACCGATGGAAATTAGGCTAATGTTGGCCAAAGGAGGAGAAGGAAGGGGGGAAGACGTATACAGAGACAGCAGGGAAAGGAGAAGTGGAGGTTTGGGTGGGCACTGTAAATGTTGGTACCATGACTGGTAAAGGGAGAGAGGTAGCTGCTATGATGGAAAGGAGGAAGGTAGATATGTTTTGTGTTCAGGAGACCAAGTAGAAAGGGAGTAAGGCCAGGAACATTAGAAAGGGCTTTAAATTGTTCTACCATGCTGTGGATGGAAAGAGAAATGGTGTAGGGGTGATTCTGAAGGAAGAGTTTAGTAAGAGTGTAGTGGAGGTGAAGAGAGATTCTGATAGGGTGAAGCTGGAAGTTGAAGGCGTGATGATAAATGTCATCAGTGCCTAAGCTCCACAAGTGGGTTGTGAGATGGAGAAGAAGGAAAAATTCTGGAGTGAGTTAGATGAAGTGGTGGAGGAAAGAACAATCGGTGATTAGCGCAGACCTTGATAGGCATGTAAGTGAAGGGAACAGAGGTGATGGGTAGGTATGGCCTTAAGGAGAGGAATGTGATAGGGCAGATGGTGGTAGATTTTGCTAAAACTATGTTCTATGTAGGAGATGCAACCCGAAGGAAAATGGAGACTGTTAAGTGTTGGCAGAGAACAGTGTAGCTAGACAGCATCGGATGGTGTTCTGTAGGATGTTTTTTTAGCTGAAGAAGAAGAGGAGGATAATTGGCACTGAAAGAAGAATAAAATAATGGAAACTGAAGGAGGAAGACTGTAGTGTGAGATTCAGGGAAAAGGTCAGATAGGGGCTCGGTGGTGGTGAGAGGGTGCGGGATGATTGGGTGAGGGAAGACATGCAGGTGGTTGATTTGAAAGAGGCAGATGTAGAGGACAGAGTAGTATGGAGACAGATGATCTGCTGTTGCTGAAAGAAGAAAAAGAAGATATTATGGAGACTGTTGGTAGTTGGTTTCTGTCTTATAGAGAATGTTGTGTTTGATGGTGTGTTTTGATGTAGGATACTGATAGCTGGGGATTGTTGCAGTTTGATGGAGAATGGCAGTGTTTGTTAGTGTTTAATGTAGATTACTGATATGTGATGGGGTGGTCTAGTGGTTAGGATGCGGCGCTCTCACCGCTGCGGCCCGGGTTCCCGGTCAGGAAACTGACCCCAGCCATTAGGGTTGCACAAGCCTTAGTGCCAGTCCCAAGCCCAGATAAATGGGGAGGGTTGCGTTAGGAAGGGCATCCAGTGTAAAAACATGTGCCAAATCAAACATGCGGATGGTCCCCTGTGGCGACCCCTAGTGGGAGAAGCCAAAAGAAAGTTTTACTGATATGTGATGGGGTTCAACAGAGAATGTGGCGTTTGTGTGTTGATGTTTAATAATCATTATTTGGCAAAGGTGTAAAATCATAATTAAATAAACGTATATATACTTTACTACAATATGACAAGTCTTAGAATATCTAACTTGAACAGATCTTGAGTATTTGATTCATATTATAGGCTTAAATATGCGCTAGTACTCAACTCAACACCAAGACATGTGTTAGTGACAAGCCAAAACCAGTTGATTTGTGAGGTTTTATTTCCTAAAATACAAATCAAATTGTACAATTGCAAAAACTTTTTTTTGGGGTGTAGAGGTGTGTAGAGGTTTGCATGATGACAAATCATTGAGCAACAAGAAGAAAAACATGGCACCATCACGTATATAAATATTTTTATACCATCTTCAGAATTCACTTTTATTCTTGGTATGTTGGGGGTTTGAGTTTTGGTGCTACAGAATGCAGTTCATTTATCAAACACTTGTTATTGTCTTCTTAATGTTGGTACAGATTTTTTTCAGCATGTAGAGCATTTGCGATTCAATTTATTTTTTCTGTTTTAAAAAAATGCCTTGAAACATCAAATATAAATGCAGCTGTCTCCATATCATAATGTGCTTTTTTAATGTAGGTCCTGCTTTATTCCTGTTTTCATAAAGGTGAGACACAATCTATACAAATTCTATTACGGTAGCACAAAAAAAAAAAAAGCCTTCATCTTGCAGCAACTGCATGGATTGCAGATCATTTAACATGCATGAAGTGTAATCCATACACTGTGTGCGGTGTGTGTGTGTGTGTGTGTGTGTGTGTGTCAGAGCACGCTAAGCAAAATGAATTCTGATGGAGTGATAGGGGAGGGATGAGAGGGAAAAAAATGCTTCTACTTGCAGCTTCACTGCGGTGGTAAAAATGTCGAATCAGCAATTCAGTGAGTTAGAGGATGGGCGGTTGATGAAGGAATGAAAGAAACGGAGAAGGAAAGTGGAGATAAGCAAGTGTAGTGTAAGAAAAGCAAATAATCTTTTTGCCTGCCAAGCTTTCAATCATTGTGTCACGTTAAAGGGTGCATCAGTATGACAGTGTATCAGTATGACAAAGTGTTGGTATTTTAGTGTATCAGCGTAAGAGTGCATCAGCATGGCAGTGTATCATTGTGACAGTGTATCGGTTTGTCACTGCAGCAGTGTGACAGTATTTTGTGACAGGGTATCGGTGTAACAGTGCATCAGGATAACTGTATTACTGAAACAATATATTATTGAAACAGGGCAGACACCGAAGGGGTTACATTCTAAAGCTGGCTCATTATCTCTTTTTTTGGGAGAAAGATTTCTCAGAGATATCAATCTTGACTGAATCATCGTCTGGCCTGACTGTATATTCCACCCATATTTATTCTGTATATATTAGGCACTTAAAAAGTAAACTTATACGTACTGAACTGTTCCACTACAGGGCTTTCGGCTTGGTGCATGTGTACCGAATGCAATCCTTTTTACGTGCTGAACATAATTAAAATCGGAGAAATCGCTGCCATTTCCTGTATTTTTTCTGACAGTCTAACGATAGGGATTCTTTAACGTTTTACGTGCAGCTTCAAGAATTTCTCATAAAAGGGAAAAATCCTGACAATTCTGCATTTTGAGGGAGAGAATGAATGAATGAAGGATGAAAGAAATTAGAAATGTATTAGTATATGCTGTAAAAGGTAGAACAGTTAAGTAGATCATATCTTTAGAAAATGTAATATTATATGTAAAACACACACACACAGACACACACACACGAATGGGTCTAAGAAATGTAAACTCTTTAATTACATTTTTGCATTTATTCAATTACATTTTTGCCAATTTTTTTTTATTAGTTTGTTTAATCAATATAAAAAGTTTGATTTATTATATTTTATTTAACCATGCAGGCATTTTTTCTTAAATATGTTTCAAAAATGTCTTCTTCTTTCGGCTGCTCCCATTAGGGGTCGCCACCACGGATCATCCGTCTCCATACCACCCTGTCCTCTACATCTGCCTCTTTCACAACAACTACCTGCATGTCTTCCCTCACCACATCCATGAACCTCCTCCTTGGCCTTCCTCTTTTCCTCCTACCTGGTGGCTCCATCTTCAGCATTCTTCTACCAATATAATTCATGTCCGTTCTCTGCACATGTCCAAACATCTCAATCTCGCCTCCCTCACCTTGTCACCAAAACATCCTATATGTGCTGTCCCTCTAATAAACTCATTTCTAATCTTGTCCATCCTCGTCACTCCCAACGAAAACCTTTAACATCTGGAGGTAACTCTGCTACCTCCAGCTCCACCTCCTGTCTTTTACTCAATGCCACTGTCTCTAAACCATACAACATCGCAGGTCTCACCACAGTCCTATAAACTTTCCCTTTCATTCTTGCAGATACCCTACTATCACAAAACACTCCTGTCACTCTTCTCCACCCACTCCACCCTGCCTGCACTCTTTTTTTTACTTCTCTAACACACTCTCCATTACTTTGCACTGTTGACCCCAGGTACCTGAACTCCTCCACCTTCTCCACCTCTTCTCCCTGCAACAGCATCACTCCACTGCCCTCCCTCTCATTCACACACATGTACTCTGTCTTACTCCTACTGACTTTCATTCCCCTTCTCTCCAGCACATATCTCCACCTCTCCAGGCTCTTCTCAACCTGCTCTCTACTCTCACCACAAATCACAATATCATCTGCAGGGAGACTCCTGTCTGACCTCGTCCGTCAACCTGTCCATCACCACTGCAAACAGGGAAGGGCTCAGGGCCGATCCTTGATGCAGTCCAACCTTCACTCTGAACCAGTCTGTCGTACCTATTGCACACTTCACTGCCGTCACACTGTTCTCATACATGTCCTGCACCACCCTTACATACTTCTCTGACACACCCGACTTCCTCATACAATACCACAACTCCTCTCTTGGCACTCTGTCGTACGCTTTCTCTAAATCCACAAATACACAATGCAATTCCTTCTGTCCTTCTCTATACTTCTCCATCAACATCCTCAAAGCAAATAAGGCATCTGTGGTGCTCTTCCTCGGCATGAAACCATACTGTTGCTCACAGTTGGTCACCTCTTCTCTCAGCCTGGCTTCCACTACTCTTTCCCATAACTTCATGGTGTGACTGATCAACTTAATTCCCCTGTAGTTACTGCAGGTCTGCACATTTCCCTTATGCTTAAAGATCGGTACCAGCACACTTCTTCTCCATTCCTCAGGCATCCTCTCCCCTTCCAAAATCCTGTTAAACAATCTGGTTAAAAACTCCACTGCCATCTCTCCTAAACATCTCCACGCCTCTACCGGTATGTCATCTGGACCAGCTGACTTTCCATTCTTCATCCTCTTAATCACTGCTCTCACTTCCTCCTTACTAATCCTATCTACATCCTGCTTCACCAACTCCACATCCTCCAACCTTCTCTCTCTGTGATTTTCCTAATTCATCAGCTGCTCAAAATACTCCCTCCACCCTCTCAACACACTCTCCTCACTAGTCAACTAATTTCCCTCTCCATCCTTTATTGCTCTAACTTGCAGTACATCCTTCCCAGCTCGGTCCCTCTGCCTGGCCAATCGGTATAACTCCTTTTTTCCTTCCTTAGTGTCCAACCTCTCATACAGCTCCTCAAATGCCTTTTCCTTGGCTTTCGCCACATCCCTTTTTACCTGCTGCCGCATCTCCTTGTACTCCTGCCTACTTTTCTCATCACTCTGTCGATCCCACTTCTGTTTTGCCAACCTCTTTTCCCTAATGCTCTTCTGCACTTCCTCATTCCACCACCACGTCTCCTTGTCTTGCTTTCTATTTCCAGATGTCACACCAAGTACTTTTCTAGCTGCCTCCCTCATTATTCCTGCAGTAGTTCCCCAATCATCCGGCACCACTTCACCACCACCAAGCCCCTGTCTGACCTCTTCCCTGATCCTCACACTACACTCTTCCTCCTTCAGTTTCCACCATCTTATTTTCCTTTAAATCTTTACATTCCTCTTCTTCTTCTTCACCTCCAAAACCATCCTACAGACCACCATCCGATGCTGTCTAGCTACACTGTCCCCCGCCAACACCTTACAGTCTCCAATCTCCTTCAGGTTGCATCTCCTGCATAGCAAATAGTCCACCTGTGTGCACTGTCCTCCACTCCTATAAGTCACCCTATGATCCTCCTTCTTTTTAAAATACATGTTCACCACTGCCACTTCCATCCTTTTAGCAAAATCTACCACCATCTGCCCTTCCACATTCCTCTTCTTAAAACCATACTTACCCATCACCTCCTCATCACCTTTGTTCCTTTCACCTACATGCCCATTAAAATCCACCCCAATCACCAACCGTTCTTGTCTAGGTACACCATCTACCACGTCATCTAATTCACTCCAGAATCTTTCCTTTTCCTCCATCTCACAGCTAACTTGTGGAGCATAGGCACTGATGACATTTATCATCATCCCTTCAACTTCCACCTTCACGATCATCACCCTATCAGAAACTCTCTTCACCTCCACTACACTCTTACTGTACTCTTCCTTCAGAATCACCCCTACACCATTTCTCTTCCCAGCCACACCATAATAAAACAGTTTAAATCCACCTCCAATGTTCCTGGCCTTACTCCCTTTCCACTTGGTCTCCTGAACACACAGCATATCTAACTTTCTCCTCTCCATCATATCAGCTATCTCTCTCCCTTTACCAGTCATAGTATCAACATTTAAAGTACCAACCCTAACCTCTACTCTCCTACACTGCTCCTTTTTCTGCTGTCTCTGTAGACGTCTTCCTCCTCTCCTTCTCCTTCTTCGGCCAACAGTAGCCCAATTTCCACCGGTACCCTGTCGGCTAACGATACCTGTGGCGGTCGTTGTTAACCCGGGCCTCGACCGATCCGGTATGAAATTCTCCTTTGTGATTTGCATATTTGATTAGGCACATGTTTTACGCTGGATGCCCTTCATAACGCAACCCTCCCTATTTACCCGGGCTTGGGACCGGCACTAAGAGTGCACTGGCTTGTGCCCCCCTAATGGCTGGGTTAAATATGTTTCAAAAATGTAAACTGTTAATGTTCACAAATGTTAACAATAATAAACTGCTTATAAAAAAAAAAACATTTTGTTTTGCATTTCTTTGCCTAACCGTACTCGAAATTGAACCAAACCATGATTCAAAAAACGAGGTACATACTGGGTTGCAGAAGCAGGTCCCTTGTCAGTGGTCAGACCATACGTCAATCCCACATGCCGTCACATGATGGGCTTATATCTAAAATTGGAAGGCATATGTTTCTGCCCCAGCTCCGGCCCACACTACCATCTTTTGCTTGGCCCACATACCGCTATGAATTACGGTCCTAGTGTGGACCAGATCTGGATTCCAGACAAGGTCCACACATGGGCCATAACTGGCCCAAGTCTCAGCCAAGTTAAATACCCAAAGTGACATCTGGCCCATGTCTTGTAAACCGCCTTAAAATCAGTATACCACCTCTGCCAAACCTGGCCATGTTTGGCCCACATGCTGTATGCCAGTGTCGGATGAATGCCAAGTCTTTGTTTGCTGACTGGGTTTTTGGGGTTTTTGTTCTTCAAGAAATACTAATTTATGAACCCAAGAAGAGGTAGGTCTTTGGACATAGTTTGAAGACTGTTCAGCTGGTCAAACATCAGGTGAAATTTTGTAGCCAAGCATCAGTGTTTTAAATCTTGCATCAAAACTAGTGAGGCAAACATAGCAAAGGGGCTGGTGTGGGAGAACCTAGTACAGAACCTAGAGATTGAAAACAAAGTAAGCATTTTTCAGAGGCAGACCTGACAGAAGATAATTGCAGTTATAGTACAGTCTTGAGATGATGAAGGACTCCGCAAGCACCTAAGTGACCTGTGTGGCCCAACATTGACAAATTCTTCTGATGTTGTAAAGGAGTAATAAACATAAGCATGTCAGATTAGAAATGTGACTAGAAAATGCCATTTGATGTCCATAGTTACCCCAAGGTTACGTGCCGTGAAAAAGGTGAAATCAGAGAGCTGTCAATAGAGATCACACGATCTTGATGTGGAGATAAATTATTTAGTTTTGCTGGGATTAATCTTTAGCTGATAACGTGCCATGCATGATGAGTTAGCTACCAGACTGAGAAATTGTTAAGTGTCATCGCAGCAAAAAATATGAAAATAGATGTGAGGATTTAAATTTGGTAAGAGATATAAATTGAGATTAGGAGAGGACCAAGTACTGAGCTGTGTTGTACACCAGTGGAGAGTCTGCATGAAGCAGATGTTGATCTTCTACAAATCACTTGATATGAACCATCTGTAAAATGTTGTGAACCCAATAAATCCTTAAATTTCTGTAAGAGTAGTGGTAAAAGGCCAGTTGGTGGCAGTGAAGGCAATTTCTTGGTCAATAAACAAATGCAATTCACACTTTTTTCCTTTCTTATACAGTTAATTCTTTAGCAATCTTATGAGCCATGTTTAAATATGGTGCACGTGTACCCCTTAACTTGGGAAGTAGATCAATATAGATGTCAGAATACCATCTCAAGATTGCTGCTGCTGAAAATATGGCATTATCTGCACAGATTGAATTATGTAATGTAATGTATAATGTAATGACTTCAGTTAATTTTTGCATGGATCAAAGAGAATTCCAACACTACAAGGTACTTTTTTATGACAATGGTTAAGGAAGGGTTGCAGGGCATTCATATACTGTGTAAAGGGCTTTCGGAAAGACCTTACACTAGCATTATTGGATAAGTGCATAGTTCTGTGGAATAGAATTTTAGGATTTTAAAATAGGAGCCAAAAGAAGAAGAAAAAGAAGGTTAGCATAAAGCTATAACACTGTGTGGGATTATATTAATTTCTTTCAACCATTACATTTTTACACACATATCTGTTCTTTCTCATGCTTAGATTTTTAAACCCGGCTCGTTACTTTAGTTTTAATTTACTTGTTAAAATGTTCACAATTTTTCTTCTCACTGTGTCATTTTCAGCTCATCAACCTGTTGTCATTGTTTACCACTGGTGTTTCATCTCCTGGCTCTTACACACAGACGTAGACTAGTTTACAAAGCTAACAATTTGCAAACAGAAGACAATACTCACACTCTTGATATCACCCAAATGAGAATGGGTTTCCCTTTTGAGTCTGGTTCCTCTCAAGGTTTTTTGCTCATAACATCTGAGGAAGTTTTTCCTTGCCAAAGTCGCGATGGCTGTACATCAGGGGTAAATACACCTCGTTCACTTTAACTGCTAAATTCTGTAAAGCTGCATTGAGACAATGTCTGTTGTGAAAAGCGCTATAAAAATATACTTGACTTGATTTGACTTGACTTGATAACATGAAGGTTAACGTGGATGAGACAGAGGGAGTCAGCGATGTAAACATGACTGAGAACTGAGACATTTCTGATCACATGATCATCATCTTTTCTCTGCTTGTGTTCTATATGGTGGATGTTCAGTCTGGATACATTCATTAGGTAACGAAATTTGAAATACTTTTGTATTAATATATTATTATGATGTGAGGTACAGTTACCAGCGTGAAACTAAAACAAGCAATATAAATGACTACTTATTACTTAAGTACATCTCAGAGCCCAAACCTTGTTACTTTAGCTTGAGTGAAAAAGTTCAGTCAGTACTTCACCTTTTTTAACATTCAAAACATGAGTATCTGTACTGTACTTCTACATGAGTAAAGGATGTATGTACGTATGTTTGCCCTCCCCCTTTGACAAAAGCACTATTTAAATATAAATACAATTTAATTTAAGGTAGTGATGTGACAGTGTGTTGATGAAACACTGAGTCGTAATTACATGCAATTCTTTTACAGACGTGTATCGATTATGATCCACTATGCCTATTTTGGTCAAAAGATGTAAGCTATGTGTTGGTATCTTGAATAGTGAAGACTGAAGCAGGAGCAGCGATTTCTCATTTACATTCATGGCCTTCTGAGCCAGAGTCCAATGCTTTAACCATTGAGCTAAAACCTTCTTACAAAGCTCCACAATTATGGAACAGACCTCCAATGAGTGTTCAGGACTTGTTCAGGTCCAGTCAAGGTTAAAACATATTTTTCTTTTCTCAAGCTTTTTGTGAATAGAGTGTTTTGGTGAACTGTTTGGATGCTGTCATCCCATCACTCTCAGACATTCAATCATGTTTCTTTTACTTAAAACCCAGAGATCATTCATGTCTGTGTTTCCTTCTGGTTTCTCTTTTAGTCACGCTACCATAGCTTCTCTTGCCTACTTGCACTCTAATTATACTGTACATACTATACTTGGTTATTATGTAACAATAAGTGTACCTAATAATACATGTTTCTCTCTCCCTGTCACTCCCACTAATACAAACTCCATGAACATTTGAATAAATGAATAAAAATTCATAATTTATTATTAATTCATAATGAATAAAAATAAGTTTTTCATTGCAACTGTCACAACATTTTCCAGAAACATATGAACAACTATATAAAGAATTTTTTTATTTTTATTAAATGTCCTCTATTGTGCCCACACAGAGTGAATCTGGAGTAACCTGCCAGAACAAATTGCACCCTGTTGCTTTCATGCCCAGTTGTCAGCAAATGCTTTAAGAGGCTTATCAGATACTACATCTGCTGCGTGCTTCCTGCCTCACTCGACCAACTGCGGTTTGCTTATCGCAACAACCGCTTCACTGATGATGCTATTGCCTTCACCATAAGCACCACTTTCTCTCTCACAACCGCAACACATAAAACGTATAGGTGAGTAGGCTGGTTATGCTTTTAACTTGACTTAAAGGGCTCAAATGTTCAAATTAATTTTATCTGCCCAAACAGCTCCCTGTGCAGCTTGATCCTTTGCATTCTGTCAGGCATATGCATGAGAGATAAAATTGGCAGCAATCTCTTCCCTACTGACCTTTAACACTGAAGTCCTACAGGGCTTCTTAAAATTCTAAGCATTCTTAAGAGCTCCTTACTCACCAACAACTGTATGACCACACGCAGTTCCGGAATCATCATCAAATTTGCAGATGATACTAAAATGGTCGGTGTGATTGCTGAGAATTATACCCGACTTAATCCACCTCTTAATATAACCACTATCACATCGTAATTATAGAAACCATCAATGCAATACAAAAACACAATATAGCAATGCGTGGCGTTACAGAGAGAGAAGCATTTCACATATGGAGGGTAAATACCATTTTACTAAAGCAAGAACCCCAGTTAAGACAGCTCCAAATCTTTACATTACAACCCCAACTGTGCCATCTGCATCATCTGAAATAGTTCAAATCAATATTTGTGTAATAACATGACAAAACTTTATAATGTAAATAAAATACAACCTACTCACCAGAGATGCAGACTCATAATTTGCACCGCTCCTCAGAGGCCATTGGTAACGCTTGTAGTCACTGGTCTGAATGTGGAGAACAAACCCTTTTCTGGTCTGAGATAAGCTAGCTAGCTTTGGGGTTGGCCGACCTCCTTACGATGTCTAGCTTTTCTTTAAAATGTCTTTTAAAGTATATCTGAGACCAAATGAATTTCTCTTTCTTCGTAGACAAACAAAAAAAAGTCTAACTCTGATGTATTAATTAATGTGTGCAAAGCTACACACGTATTTTTGTCAGTCAAACATGGCTGTACAAGTTTCCCTCTGACCAACAAATCACCCACCTGACCACGCCCACCACTGTATCTGACACACTGGTTCCAGGAGAACAATCTCTTATTTAGCATTTGGAAATCACCATAGAAAAGATGGCAGTGAAGCAAATGACCAGCTTAAGTGTTCACATCACTGATGGCCACACATGGTCCACTGACATAGTGGCGTTTGGGTGAGCCCTAATGTCCTCAAAACAATCTACACCTTACAACTTCTACAAGACCAACTTACATCTTCTATTCAGGGCAATTTATTTACATTCACATGTACACAGGACTTTAAAAGATAGATGACTGATATTTAACTGAATGGTTATGTAATCTTTCATTATGCAACTTTTTGTAGAAAAAGAACTTCATTGTAAGTAGATGCTTAAAGCACTCTTTATGCACACAGCAATAAACATGAAGCATGAAACTAGATGAAAGAATGGCATGCCACCAAACATGATGTCTTTATGTCAGTTTAAAACATTTTATTTCATCTCCAGTTGTAACGTCAAAGCAATGCATTATTGTGATTTTCTTTTTGGTTTGCTTTTCAGTCTTTTAAATATTGTTGTTATTGTCATTACTGATCAACATGACTGCAGATTGATGAGCAAAACATTTCTAAGTGCTTATGCCCATTGACAAACTGAAATCTTGACATTTTAAGTCACTATTTTTACTATGATCTCTTGATATGAAATGTTCAGCTTTTGATCTGAAAGGAAATCAGTTTAAAACTGAAACAAATAAATGGAAATGATTGACAGCATTGATTTTTCTTTTTTCTTCTTTTTTTTTTTTTTAACAAGATGTGCAATATAAAAAAATGTATGCCATGACTGACAGTAATTGTGCAACCTGAGATGCAGTAGATCATTAAAGGATTGCAGTCAGTTTTATGTTCTATATTATTTGACCTGTGAAATAAAGTGATCTGGGCAAAATAAGAAGGGGAATACAAAAATCAGCACACACAAAGAAAATATTGTTTCAATGACATTTTCACCCATTTTCACCCAGATGAGGATGGGTTCCCCTTTTGAGTCTGGTTCCTCTCAAGGTTTCTTCCTCATAACATCTAAGGGAGTTTTTCCTTGCCACAGTCGCCATGGCTTGCTCATCAGGGACAAATTCGCACCATTCACCATCACTGTTGATTTGTGTAAAGCTGCTTTGAGACAATGTCTGTTGTGAAAAGCGCTATACAAATAAACTTGACCTGACTTGACTTGACAGACAAAATAAAAGACAGAGCTGTTGCACTTCTTTACTACATTGAGAAAAAAAGATGGAATTGGATTGATCAATCAATAAATAAAAAGAATATTAGTCTAAAGCTGAAAATAAAAAATAAAGTCTGGATGAATCGTCTCTGGGTTACCTATGTAACTCCAGTTCCCTGAAGGAATAAGACGCTGCGACAAAATGCTTTGGGAACGTAAAATAATGAACGTGAAATAATGTGTGTAATCACTTAAAAATTGAACACTGGCCATCACCGGCAGGGTGACATCACGACCGAGACGTTACCAAACACATTTGGAGTGAGGTAGCGAAAGCTTCTGTAAGGAAGAAGGAAGCACTGCAGGGACGCCAGAGGTTTGGCATAGAGATGCAGCATCTCATGGGACACAGAAAGGGCCTTCAAGTCCCCTACTCTCTTGATAGAGTAGATGGCCAACAAGATCACGGTCTTGATGCGATGCAGCGAATCGTTCTCTCAGGGAACTAGGGTCACATACGCAACCTAGAGACGTTCCCTTTCCGAAACTCAAGCTGCGTCTAAATGCTTTGGGAATGAGTGTCCAATTATGCCAGACTGACAAGACCCTGCCCAGTGCGTATTTGTCAAACACAGCTAAAGGAGGACTGAGGGGCCAGGAGTCTCACTGCGATCCAGGTAATAGAACAGCACAAAGGTCAGTGGGGAGGACCAACCAGCAGCGTTAAATGTCTTGGAGGGGAACACCAAAAGACCAAGATTTTGATGAGCAGCTTATCGGTCTTCCTTTAAGGACTTGTAGACGTTTTTTTCGTGGTCTTGGGCCTGGAACGGCGGAGGATAGAATGCCTGTAATTTTACTGTTCATGGCACAACCGAGTGCACCTTGGGTATGTAACCCCTATGGGGATACAGGAAGGCACTAGACATACCTAGGGTAATTTCCAGGTAAGAGGGGGCCACAGAAAGAGCCTGCAAGTCCCCTACTCTCTTGCTAGAGCAGATGGCCAACAAGCACACTGCCTTGATGCAAAAGTGCCTCCAAGATGCTTCGGCTAGAGGTTCGAAGGGGGGGGGGTTTAAACAGAGCCCCCAAAATGACAACCAGGCACTCTAGGTTGTACCGGGGACCTTAGCCTCCAGGTGCCATGAAGAAAAAGCGTTTCCATAGGGTCTCTGCCCAGAGATTGCACGGCCATGGGGGCATGATAAGCCAAAATGGCAAAAGCGTAGACTTTTAGGTTGTTCAGAGCCAACCCCTTGGCTAACTTTCCCTGGAAGAAATCCAGCACTGAACCAAACGGGCAGTGGACTGGATCCAGCTGGTGGTGCTCACATCACGACCATAACAGTTGCCACCACTTGGAGGGAGATCTGGAGTGGAGAATGGTCTCTACCAACTTGGTGGAGAGACCAGAACCTTGGAGGTGTGCCACCTCAGGGGCCACAGCCTCCACAGCTCCAGACAGAGATTCCTCAGAGGAATCTCCCATAGAGGGTGCATGAGGAGAGCTACCAGATCCACAAACCATAGTTTGCTCGGCCAGAGGGGACAGTGTGACGTCTCTTAAGATTCTACTCCTGAGGGGTAGAGCCGCCATTTCCCGGGTCCCAACTCCTCCTTTGAAAGGGAGTCTGCTGCCTCGTTCAACTGGCCCGGGATGTAAACTGCTCTTAATGAGAGTAGTTTCCCCTGGGCCCAAAGGAGAATCAGCCTGCACAGGGTGCACAAACGCACACCTCCTTGATGGTTGATGTAGGAGACCTTTGAGGTGTAAGAGGAAATGCTTTAGTGCTAGAAGCATGACTAGCATCTCTAGGCAGTTGATGAGCCAGCATAGATAGGGCCCTTCCCACAGTCCTCGGAAAGAGCAACCGTTCATGTTTGCTTCTCACCCCGTGAGGGACACATCCATCATTAACGTTAAGCGATGACCATGAACTCCCAGCATGAAGATAGGAGCCCGGGATCGCTCCAAATTTTTAAGGCGAGTAGGCATCAGCATGTGACCTTGATGCTGAGGAGGGTATTGCCCTTCCGTGAGAACCCAGGGGTCCTGAACCATAAGCCCTAGCTATAAGCCCTTGCAAATTCTTGAACTGCTTAAAAGGAAAAGGCTGTCCTTCTCTGACCTTCCTGACAGCTGTAAGGATGGCCACAATGCAGGCAGGGGAAAGCTGCTCACGCAAAGTAGTCGAACCCCATATGACACCAAGATAGGTGGTTCTCTGTAATAAAGAAAGCACACTCAGCATTCAGCCGAAACATCAACACCTTCATGTGGGCGAGAATGACATCTCGATGCTAGACCGCCAACTGCTCTGATTAAGCTAGGATCAACCAATCGTTGATGTAGTTGAGTTGCAGATGCCAAGGGACCTTAGAAGAACCAGAGCCGCATCCACACATTTTGTGAAGGTACGAGGTGAGAGAGCAAGCCCAAATGGAAGAACCCGGTATTGGTAAGCTACGGCCCCAAAAGTGAACCTCAGGAACTTCCTGTGAGAAGGTAGGATGGATACATCTAAGTAGGCATCGTTTATTTATACAGTGCCATGGTGTGCAGGGACGCATCAGCTTGACCCCCTCTTTGGGGGATGAAGAGAGGCAGAGCTGCATGCGCTCATCACAGGGTGGAAAAATCCCACCGAAAGGCATGCTTCCGACACCTGTAAGCAAGCACTGGACCAAACAGATGAGGTTGGAGATAGAGACAAGCCCATCTTAAAACCCTCTGCAAGGTCCAGCTGCGAACCCCAGGAGCTGGCACAGCACTCTGCATCAGCAAAAGTGGGGCCAGGCCCGCAAGGAGTTAGGGCACCCTCCTCAAAGAGTGCCCAGCGGGAGTAAAGCAAACGCAAAGACATGCAAGTACAGTGTTCACAGTTGGCTCCCTTGAAAACTGACTTAGCATGCTCCACTCCCAATCAAGCGACACACCAACCAGTATAATGGGGGCAAGGAGGATTGCACAGTCAGAAAGTGTGATTGACTCTTTTGCTTGCTTTAATTTCTTTTTTTTTTTCCTTTTTTTTTTTTGACAAACAATCTGACAGACAACACATACACACAGAGCTCTTAGCTCTAACAGAAGCTTGGGCTGCCTCACTCCATATGCATTTTATACTTTCTTGTCATGAAGTCACCCTCACCAGTGACGGCCAGCATCCAATTTTTGACTGATTACACACATTATTTTAGAGCGTGAACACTCGGGCGCATTCCCAAAGCGTTTCGACGCAGCACGAGTTCCTGGAAGGAAAGTGTGGTTGTTTTATTTCCTGTTTTAGGTTAGAGAAACACAAGTGATAACTTCCCCGATTGTTTATTATAACAATGCTTTTTGTACCATCTTCTGATGTTTTCCTGATTGGTTTGAGAAAAGTTCCCTGCTGCTGCTCTGAATGTTTAACAAATCCATCATTATCAACAATTGGACTGATTAGAAAATCTCACTCCGCAGATGTTCTAATTGGTTCAAAAAATTCTCATTGTCTGAATGGTTTAATAAATGCTTATTGTCAGTTTCTGACTGGTTAGAAAAACCTGCCCTGTTGAACATCCAACCATCTCTTTTAGAGAGAAGCCCAATCTGCTGAAAAGTTTGAGTGCTTACATTAACCCTAATTGCTGATGCCCTCATTGCTGATGTTAGAGAAACCCTCACTGCTGACGATTTGTTAAGGGAAAACCGATTTATTTATGCAGCGAATAATGGGAGAAAAATCGTTATTGTTTATGACCCAATTGGGGACAGAATCCTGACCTGCTGATTATCTGATTGGTTAGAAAGCCGTAATGTCAACTTGCTGATTGTTTTCAGAAACCTGCTCTGCCTACACTATGGTTAGTTAGAGAAAACTGTTTTACCAATGATAAATGATTAGTGATCTGCATAATGGATTTTAAAGAATATTGACCTGCTAATGCTCTAAATGGTTAGAGAAACCTCCATTGTTCACAGCATGATAGATTAGCAAAGCCATCTTTGTCAACACATCAATGAACATTGTCCCAAAGCACCTTCACATATATATAAATGTATCAGAAAATGTTCAGAGCCTATACGTTTTTTATTTATAAGTTCAAAAGTATGGAATTGAATTTAAGTGAGGTCTGTATTAGTATGGAAAAAGAACACTAAGTATTGAAAAATATTGGTGTTTCCATACTATTGGCATATTCGGTTTTCTAAAATACAAAATTAAGAATTTATAAATATATTTTTTATAAAACAAAGGCTTCTTCTACACTAATCTGGATACATTTCAAAACTGCATTTTAATCTAAAAATGCTACATACCCACAATTTAGTTTTCAATTATTTCCCAGTGTGTCATCGTTTTCACGGTCCACACTGAAACATGAAAATTGCATTTTTAAATGTAGCCACTACGGTGGGCGTTTTCAAAAAGCGTTGACTAAAAACGTCTCAGTGTAAACAGAAGGCTAAACCAGAGGGAAAATCTGCGATTTCAAACGAAAATGTGTTAGTGTGGAAATGGCCAAAAGGTGTTTTTTCATGGCATTGGGAGCAGACTCTCAGCACTGCCAAAAGATTGGTACTAGACTGAATTAAAGACAGCTGTGTTGTTACATTGTGAGCCAGCAGTTGCCATGACAGTACAGCGCCCCCGACTGTGCGACTAAACAAAATAATTATTTCAGATGTTAAATATGGTCTGCATATTTAAGTCTGAAAACATATTTTGAAATGGCAATGTGTTGGAACCCTGATATCAGGGCATCAGCAATTAGGGTTCATTTAAGCACTAAAAATTAACAGTATGTTAGACTTTTCTGATCAAGAGTGATTGGGAGGAATCTTCAATGTGGCAGGTTTTTTTAAAGAAAGGCATTCAATTTTCTTTTCTCTAGCTACCCGATCTGAGATTTGGACCAGTACTGTAATATTGGATGACTTTTCTTTTATTATTATTGTGGTTTAGATTAAATAACCCCTTTTCTAACTTGGTCTCTTCATCAGCTCTTTGATAGAAAGTTTCTGGACCATTTATTATGATCTGAAGTTCAGAACAAAGGCTCTCTCGTCATGTTTCTTCTCAAAGATCGTTTAAATTAGCCTGGATATGTGCATTAATCAGCTAAAATTTTTCTAAAACCTTGAACTCTCCAAATGCATGTCATCAGAACCAGCAGCTTATCTCTTGGACCTTCGCTCCTAATTGGGTGCTGAGGGATACCCTCTGTTTGGTTCCAGCAGAAGAATACATGTTGTTCTTAATTGGTTTGTTTTGAGTGTTACACTCCGATGATGTCAAATCCACAGTAATAAGCACCTCAGACATTTATCCCTGGAGAAAACCGCACGGATGTCTCTGGAACGACTTGACTTTTTATCCCGAGTGCAAAGTTAAGCATCTTTGTCCATGCCCTCCGCACTGAGGGAGTGAAGCAGGGGAGGGAGATTAGGAATGGCAGGAGGCCCTAAGCCCTAAGTCTGGATTGCTTGAATGAACAGTTCTTAGGGAGGAAATAAGAGCTCATGTTCGCCATGTTTTAAACAGTTTTATGTTGCATTGGAGTTTAAGTTCAGAAGATCAATGTGTTTCCGAAGCGTTATTGATGCAGATTCTCAATACTTCAGAGAACCAGGGTTACATATGTAACCTGGAGAATTTTTTTTTATTTAAATATATTTTGCATTTACATGCTAAATTAAAACTTGACGCTTATTGCTTGAAGCTTATTGTTTTCTATAAATGACTTGTGGACCTCATGTCTGCCCAATTTATTTAGAAATTATGATTTCAATCTGGCTGTTAAATTACGTTCTTCATGTAAATCCTTATTTTCAATAGATAACTGTTAATGTGCAATTGTAGAGATTGCAGATTGCACACTTGTTTTTTTCATGAGTTTTTAAATTTTTCCTTCTTGCATTTACATTCCTATCTAACAAATTAGTGTTTGTGTGTGTATAGATGTCCATTCCTTATTGTGTTGATAGATGATTGAAACTGAGACTGACATTTGTAGGACATTTGTGCATTTTAATGTTTGTCTTACCTTGACTAAAACCATTTTACACTAAATGCATAGATTTGTATGATACAGCTGCAAATAAGTATTTGAATACCTGTCTATCAGCTAGAATTCAGACTCTCAAAGAAATGATAGTCTGCCTTTAAAATGTCCACCTACACTACCTTTATTATCCTAAATTAGATCCACCTGTCCACCTCATACAGTCATAAAGAATCCAACTACTTACATGGCCAAGACCAAAGAGCTGTCCAAAGACACTAGAGACAAAATTTTACACCTCCACACAGCTGGAAAGGGCTACGTGGAAATTGCCAAGCAGCTTGGTGAAAAAAGTCCACTGTTGGAGCAATCATTAGAAAATGGAAGAAGCTAAACATGACTGTCAATCTCCCTCAGACTGGGGCTCCATGCAAGATCTCACCTCGTGGGGTCTCAATGATCCTAAGCAAGGTGAGAAATCAGCCCAGAACTACAAGGGAGGAGCTGGTCAATGACCTGAAAAGAGCTGGGACCATCGTTTCCAAGGTTTCTGTTGGTAATACACTAAGACGTCATGGTTTGAAATCATGCATGGCATGGAAGGTTCCCCTGCTTAAACCAGCACATGTCAAGGCACGTCTTAAGTTTGCCAATGACCAGTTGGATGATCCAGAGGAGTCATGGAAGAAAGTCATGTGGTCAGATGAGACCAAAATAGAACTTTTGGGTTATAATTCCAATAAAAATTGGTTTGGAGGAAGAAGAATGATGAGTACCATTCCAAGAACACCATCCCTACTGTGAAGCTTGGGGGTGGTAGCATCATGCTTTAGGGGAGTTTATCTGCACAAGGGACAGGGCAACTGCACTGTATTAAGGAGAGGATGACTGGGGCCATGTATTGCGAGATTTTGGGTACCACAACCTTCTTCCCTCAGTTAGAGCATTGAAGATGGGTCGAGGCTGGGTCTTCCAACATGACAAACCACACAGCCAGGATAACTACAGGAAACATTTGACATCTCTAATTGCAAACAAAGGTTACTGTACCAAATATTAACATTGACTTTCTCAGGTGTTTAAATACTTATTTGCAGCTGTATCATACAAATAAATAGTTTCAAAATCATATATTGTGATTTCTGGATTTTTTTGTTTTAGATTATGTCTCTCACAGTGGACATGCACCTACGATGACAATTTCAGACCCCTCCATGATTTCTAAGTGGAAGAACTTGCAAAATAGCAGGGTGTTCAAATACTTATTTTCCTCACTGTATATCCTCTCTTAGTTGCATTAAAATCTTGCTGTAGAACTCGATATTGACGGTTTGACCCCTGTGGATGAATTGTCGATGCACAATGCTGTGAATGTCATAAAAGATGATGAAACTTGGTCAAGCTGCAGACCTGCCTCGACCTTTTTTGGCTGTGGAGATGATAAGCTTTTCCACTAAATAAACCATAAACCTAATGTTTTGTCACCAGGATTATCCAACACATGAAGGATTAGTCATCTACGGCATGCTGACGGAGTTCTTGGCAGACTTCAAAGCATAGTTTTCCTGATCTCTCAGCGTCGTCCAGTGATGTTTTTCCACTCAAAACAGCTCAAACGATTTGTTGCAACACCTCAGTAAACTGGCCCGAATCATGTCAAATGTCTAAAGCAAATTTTGCTTTGTTCTAACTTGTGATGATAAAATGATGGTGGTCAGAATGGCACCAGTTGCACCACTCTTGCAGGATGATGTCTTTCAGCACCCTGACTTAAGGTTGGTTCTCCCTGAGACTGTGAAGGGAAGAAAGGATTCTAACTTACAAACACAAATTTTTTGGATTTTTACATCAGTTTGTTTATCTTGTACATCCATTTCATAAATCACAATTACCAGTTTGCGATGCTCTTAAAATGTCCCAATGCTTGAAAAATGTTGTTTAATTAAAAAAGTTCTAAAAGCTGAGGATAATTCCACATGATCCATAAGGTTACTGTGAAGGGTTAAACACAAAAAATATTAAGATCGATTTGGACCCTAATATATAAACAGTTTGCTACAATGGTTTAGGGCTACAACAGCCATGAAAAGTTTTACACTCCAATCTCCTTTAGTGAACAGTTTCAGCTGGAGATGGATCCACTTCGAAAGTCTTAAGATCCTAAAGATACTGTGCAATTTAAGAAATTTGAGGCTGGATTTAGACTGTAATTAATATCAACAATCTACTACAATTACTCAGTACCACAGGTTGCTTTTACCTGCCTATCACTGCATCTTAACAATGATAATATGTAATAAATAGGCATTCAGTGCCACCCAGATGAGGATTGGTTCCTTTTTGAGGCTGGTTCCACTCAAGGTTTCTTTCATATGCCATCTCAGGGAGTTTTAACTTGTCACAGTTGGCACTCATTGCAAACAAACTTACAATTATAAGGAACAAACATTATTCATTTACTGCTTTCTTTCTGTTAAGCTGCTTTGAGACTATGTTCATTGTTAAAAGCGTTATACAAATAAAAACGATTAATCAGTGCACTTCAACAATGATGGAACGTATTACAATGGAGGTTACATATGAAACCCGAGTTCCCTGACGGAATGAGAGGCTGCGTCTAAACGCTTTGGGAACACGCCCGAATGTTCACGTTCTGAAATAATGTGTGTAATCAGAGTGGAGCAATGGCATTGACAGGCAGCCGGCTATCTCAAGAACCGACTTGGCGTGCTCCGCTTCCAGAAATATATGTAAAAGTTTCTCAATAAGTGCTTCTTAGCCACTTTCAGCTCTGGTTCACTCATTACAGATCAATTAGAGATAAACTTAGAGACTAATTCATAAATGTAAAATGTATATTGGCAATCTATTTATTTATGTACAACCAATTTACATTAGTGACAATCACTTTTTAGTTGATATGTTTATTGTGAAAAGGTCATCATTCAATACATCATCATTAATAAGAATAATATTTTGTGCAACAATTTAGAATTTGATGGTGCATTTATTGCATTGCCCTGTAATTGGTACTTCTTTTTGGTACCAGGATTTGGGTCATGACCTACAAGTGCAAAATTGTTGAAATTATTCACAAACTAGTTCCTTCAGTTCATACAGAAACGCTCTCATTTAGCCTCAACACCAATCATTTCTGCAGCCCCCACTAATGACATGTCATAGCCGCAAAATAATTGTAGTTTAAACAGACAGGGTTTCAGCAAACGGAAAATATGTGTCAGTCCCTGGACAAGAACAATTTCTTCAGATTCAGCAATTAGTTAAAACATCAGTCGATGGTAAAAATCCACAGACTTCACTAATTTTTTATGCTTTTTTTTAACCTCTTCTTTCTTTTTCAACCTGCTGTCCTCTTCCTTTTTGCCCTCTTTGTTCATATTTTCCTTATACTTCATTTTCATCCTCTTTCCACTTAACCACTTACCCCCACTCTACAAATCTCTTCTCCCAGTACTCCTCACTCTTCAGCTCTTTCTACAGTACATACTCAACTCTTCCTGAACCTTTCTCTATTTCCACACCATTTCCTCCTCTCTCTTACCATTACCATTCATCTAACTCTATTCTTCCATCTCATTCTTGTTCCAATTCTTATTCTTTGACTAAAAGTAAAATTTTGGAATTTAAACATTTATACTGATAATTCTGTATCTGGACCCCACCAAACTGAAGACTAATCCATGGATCACATGCACAAATATGTTGTTAAAAAGGGGAAAGAGCAGCTCAAATTGTGCTTTTTCCAAACTCCCTGCCACTGATTTAAATAAAAGGCAAGTCAGATTTAATTAATTGAGCAAGCGGGTGCATGCATCTCATATAGAAAACACTTTGGGACCGCTTCCACGTTGTGCACATTCTAAATCAAGTGTGTAATCAGTCCGGCGGGGTGACGTAACGATTAGGGAGCTTTAAAAGCACACTTTCGAGCCAGCGGCAGTTTCTAAAAAGGGAAGGAAGTGCTGCAGGGATGCAGGCAGTGTGGCTTGGAGACACAGCATCTTGTTCCCTTTGGAAAAAATAGTTACATTTGTAACCTGGAGACGCTCCCATTCTGGAACTCAAGCTGTGTCAACAACGCCATGCTGACCAGTCCCTGCCTAGTGTGGAAGAGCACAGCTAGGTCAAAGCACAGAGGAGTCAGAAGTGGCACCAAGGTCAAGGCTGTAAAACCTGAAAAAGGTCAGCTGGACCAGCCCACAGCATTGCAGATTTCTTGGAGGAAAACTCCAGAGGACAAAGCTTTAGAGATTGCCACTCCGAGTGCGCTCTGACCCTGAAAATTGCGGGGAGATTAGAGGACTCATAAGAATGTGAGATATTCCACAATTCACCCGCTGAGGGTCTCCTTGTTCGCAGGGAGATCCTGCCTTGGAAGGCCATAGCAGATGAACAGCTGCTCCAATTTCCACCACAGAACTTTTTTTAAGGGCCCAGTATTGATAAGCTTCGGACCTGAAAGCAATCCTCAGGAACTTTCTGTGAGAAGGTAGGATGGAAACATGAAAGTATGCATCCTTTAGGTGTATTGGCCCTAGCGGTCTCTTCTGTTGCCTTGAGAGCCAGGTCTTTAGGACTTTCTGACCGCCTGGGGTGTCTTCCATGTCTAGCTCTCATAGCAGCCCAATAGGCTTGAAACACAGCCATGGTGTGCAGACAGCCTGCAGCTTGACCTGCTGAGGTACAAGCCTTGCCCACCAGCACCAGTTTTTAGGGACTGCACTTTTTCAGTCCAACTATGTTGGAATATAGTGAGACCTTAGGACTGAAGAGGCGGGTTGTGTGCTCGTCGAGGTTACTTTTTCTGGAAGAGAACCCTTGAATTCTAGAGTTTTGCATTAAATCTTCATTCTATCCCTAAAAGCCCCTGTAAATGACCTAAATAAAGTGGTTTTTTTTTATTTTTTTATTTTATTATTATTTTTGCGTTTTTTTTTACTGGTCTCAATGTTATTTAATTTGATTCATTTCTCATTCATGAATATTTCATTCACATCTGTAGAACTGAATGTGGGCACAGAGATGTAGACGCTAAATTGACGTGTAGGATCAAAAAAAACAAAATGGAAAGAAAAAGGACACCAATTTCTCTGAAGCTCAATTTTGATCTGATTCATTCGGACATCTTTAAAAACAAGAAAGTGAGAGAAAATTGTATCTTTCCTACCATTTCTCGTTTTTCATCACTCAGTCAACGACTACCTCAGCCTTTTTATTGTCGGGCTGTTAAAAAGGCAAGTGACAGAATAATTTTATTTACATTTTATCCCCCTATTTTTTTTTTCCTGAGAAAGAAAATAAGTTTCTAAAGAGAAAAACAAATCGATTTCATGGCCTTGAAAAATACAACACAGGTTTTGGGCCAAAATGCAAGGTTGTTATACGGTAATAAACAAAATGTTTAGGTAAGGGGTTTGGTTTATGGCTTCTCTCTTTTCCCTATAAACTTTAAAATACATTTAGAATGTCCTGTTTTACCACGCATTGTGATTTATCACTGTGTGGTATCAATAAAATGTCATACAACATTTAGACAATATTTATTTGCAGGTTAAATCATTTTTTCAATGTTACATATATTTTTTTTGCTCACTGGAAATCTGCTCCAACAATGTCGGTTTATCTGTAACAATGTAACAAAAAAAATATGATGAAATACTTCCACTTATTTTCAATGTAATTAAATGATTTCATTGAAGATATTGAATTAAGGATATTTTTTTATGCATTTAAAAAAGAAAAACCGTGGCTCTAATTTGTTCACCAAACCCAAGCATTGATTTACTCATTTATTACCAGAAATTATTGTACATTCTGAGATGTTTATCGGCTCACGACCATTGCATTAAGTGTATAATTTGTATTATTTTTATAGTATTATTGTACTTTTCTTACATATTGCCAAATAACATAATTTGTACCATAAGAAGTACATGCACTCGCTCCAACTGAGAATGGAATTGGCACATTGTTGGTAGTTTATTACTCATTACATAAAGTAATATACATATAATCAATGTTACAATGTTTGGGTCAACTGAATACATTATACCTCAGAGTTTTCTTGACAGGAATATAATTAAAAAAGAAACATTTTAAATATAAAAAAGCACTAAAATTGCAGAAAAATCTTTTTGCTTCTCCTCCAAACATGTTATCAAAAAATATGATATTTTTAAAAGTATTGTTACTTAAGTATTTCTTTTTTTTTTTTTTTTCCGTGTATTATTGATCAAGGAAATCTAATACTTAAAGTAGGTTTGCTGTCCTAATTTTTTTAGTTTTATATAGAAATAGATGAAGAATATGAAATAGATGTTTAGTTGTGGACATTTACTTGTAATGTAATTACTATTTTGAGTGGCTATTTTGAGAATAGTTACCATGGTAACACTTTATTTTGAATTAAATACAGTACATTTGCAATTTTGATGTAATTTGTATTGTCTGCAAAAGTCCATCAACATTTCCCTTCTCTTCTAAACATTTGAACAAAAAGGTGTATAAGATAAATTATCCACTTCTATCATTTTTTTGACACCTGTAACTGAAGGTTTAAACCCTCAAGCTGACCCTAGCAAACTATATATATATATATATATATTCGTTTTTTGTTTTTTTATAAAAATGTGCACTTTTTTATTTTAATTATTTGCCTTAAATTTTAATAACAATAACAATAATGCTCTTTTTGACTCTTATTCTGATTGTTTTGTAATTACAGATTACAGATGGCAAAGTTCTGAGAAATGAAATGTCAGGGTTTGGTAAAAAAAAAAAGTCCCAAACTTCAAACATCATGCAAAGTGCCCTTTAAATGTAATAATGTAAAAATAAATAAATAAATAACATTGTTAAAAAAAAAAAATTGCATAACTCAAACTTAAAGTAGGCCATTCACCTAAAAGCTGTGCACAGAAGGTTAGTCAGAAAAGCAACCGAGAGACTACAAGTCCAATTCTGAACTCTGACCTACCGGAAACACATGACTTCTCATATCTCCATTGAGAGGTCATTGGCTGAAGCGCTGAAGAACTTGAACCTTCTGAACCTTTTAGTTTTCCTATAAACAACAGCACTCTCCAGGGTTTATCTCTGTTTCTGTGTCTGACTGTTTTCATGTTCACTTGAGCCGAGTGAAAAAATGACAGATAACAAATGGAACATTTGTGTGTGTGTGTGTGTGTGTGTGTGTGTGTGTGCTTGAAGTGAATCTAAAACTTCACAACGTTACTTTGACATATCAGTATGAAATGGGTGAGGTGTATGATGATAAATTCACACTGCTATATACTGTGTGTGTGCTTAAGATACTGACCTAACTGTTTCTGATTACAGCTTTTTTCCTTTCTCCATTTTTACATTGTTCTTTTTTATTTTTTTTTTCATCCTTTCATTTTCATTCTTTCTTCTCCTTTTGTTGTTTGTCCTCAATTTTATTTTTATTTTTTTAGCCATTCCTGCTGCTTTTTTTCTTTTTTTCCTAGCATCTTTCCATTTTCCTTCTCTTTCTTACTCTGGCTCAGTGTCTCTGTCTGTGTACTGCTTTTCTGTCTCCCCTTATGCATTTTTCTCTCTCTCTCTCTCTCTCTCTCTCTCTCTCTCTCTCTCTCTCTCTCTCTCTCTCTCTCTGTCCATCTCTACTTACTTCATCTCTCTCCTCCCCTGGCAGTGACTGCCAGTGATTGAAGATGCACTGGAGAGACCCCGCTTTTTGTTGCTAGGTAACTGCATCCAACAGCAGTCCCCCACCAGATCTCTCTCTCTCTCTCTCTCTCTCTCTCTCTTTCTCTCTTTTTCTCTCACACACACACACACACACACACACACACACACACACACACACACGCATGCACGCACATACACACACAGAGGCAGTAAGAGTGAATAATTTACTGCTTCTGTCTCCAATTAGGGACTCGGGTCTTGTCTCAATCAGTGAAGGAACAGAGAACAGAACTTTGCGGCTCAGTCACACACCCTCATAGCACACACCAAACTCCCCCAGGACACGCCTACTTTAAGTCTCGCTCTCTCTCTCTCTCTCTCTCTCTCTCTCTCTCTCTCTCTTTCTCTCCCCCTTCCTCTCTCTTTTTCACACACACACACACACACACACACACACACACACACACACACACACACACACACACACACAAGCATAGTACGCATAAAACTTTAGAGCACACACAATTTCATAAGATGCATCTCTGTAGCTACTCTGTGAGTGTGTGTGAGTAAATCTTAATCACTTAATCAGCTAATAGAGATTAAGTTTGAGGGGACATAACACACAGTTTCGGCCAGTCTCATGTTAATCTTGAATGCCTATAGTGTAGTATTGCCTCCCTTATATCTCCAGAGTCTTTAGTTTTATCAGATTCAAAAATAAAATACTCGGCTGTTACTCTCTTTTTGAAAACAGTCGAGCTACTGGAGGCGTGTTGTGGGCTGAGCTAAAGAGTCGCAATAACGTTGTTTTTGGTAGGAATCATCTGCAAGCTATCACAGCGCTATAAATAAAACAGGAACAGAAATTAAAAGTTTTAAATTAACTATGACTTACAGTTGGACCCAGACATAAATATTAGATCCAGAATCAGATTTCAAGTCTGAAATTAAACTTTGAGAACCACAGCAACAATGGCGACTACAGCGAATTGTGTCTATATGGTAAGTACAAAACAAGGTAACCGAATGAAGCATGGTGGCGGCTGTGTTTTTACTTTCGCTCTGGTTGCTGTGTGCGAGCTCTTCCAGGCGAAGTGCCCTTACAAGGAATTCCAACATTCATGACAACATGAAGAGCCATACTCAAAGAAAACTTTCCAAAACATATACAAACCTGGAAGAATTTGGCACAGAAATCTACAGTAATACGTCCAAATAATTATTTTTAACTTTACCCATGTTTGGCACAAAAATCTAACTTACTGAATAACATGATGTAAGTAATTAAGCACTAGGCTCAGTTTGAATAAAAATAATAGTAATTAATTACAGCAAGTCTGATCTTTGACTTAAGTGCATATCGGCTTGAGGCAGAAGCAGTATTAAGTCTTATGCTACTGTTAGACATTGAGAAAGCCGTAAATATAAATAAACCACTAGTTTGCATAGAACGACACTATGAGAAAAAGCAAAAAAAGAATAAAAATAGAAATATAAATATGAACAGAATCAACTGCATAAAGGCAAAGTAAGAAATGTAAGAAGGAAAAAAGAAAGAAAGAACAAAGTTATCCTTGATTCAATTGTACACGCATTCTGAAGGTATGTCATGGCTTGCATGGCTGCTTCCAAAATGGCTATTTCTGGAATGGTCATACTAACCTTTATTGATGATGCAACTTATGATGGTAGCAGAATTCATTTAGAAGGTACTTTATCATGCAGCAGGACAATGACCCAAAACAACCTGCTGTCACAACAACAAACTTCAACAGGAAAACAAAGTGCAAGCTTATAGACTGGTCATATTCACCACCACCACCACCACCAACACCCCAAAAGGAAATAACAGAAAAGAAATAATGCTAGTAAGTTGCCAGCTTGCAGTTATTGCACATATGGGAGTATATACAGCAAAATATTCATTGTATTTACATTTGCTTACTAAAAATCAGTCGTGTAAAGTAACTGAATACATTTTCTTAGATAAATGTTCCTCAAGTAAATTTTTCAGCTACTATAATTTTAGATTTTACTTCAATATGTTTTAACTGACATTGACTGTTACCAATTACATTTTGCATGAAAGCTTTATTCTGCAGAAGAGGCTATATTTACTTTCATTTTATTTGTCCATCGAATACTAATGGTTATTTAACTTTCTAACATGATACTGTAATGTAAATTTGTTAATCAAAGATTCTTATTTGACAGATTGCTTTTACTACGGTGTCTTTTTTTTCGACCTTCGTGTTTGGTCTTTCTTACATTCTGGCACTAATACAGTGTTGAGGTACAATTTGATTTGTATTTTAGGAAATAATGCTCACAATTCAACTGTTTTTGGCTTTTCTCTTATGTGTCTTGTTGTTGAGGACTAGTGCATCTTTGATCCTATGTTCAATAAGAGTCAAATACTCAAGTACTGTTCAAATCATAAACTCGAAGACATGTACTCAGGTCATAGTGGAATTAGTGACTATTAACGGAGTTTGAAAATAAGGTATCTATACTTTTACTCAAGTATGATTTTTAGGTTTTTTACACATCTGCTAAAAAAAACAAAAAATGTTCTGACATCAAAAGGTGCCATGGTCAGAGTTAGCACATCTAATGTACTGTAAATATCAGTAAATTAAAGCAAATGTATTATCTATTTTCTGATCTAAAACCTAATATCGTCCTTCATACTGTAGCACAAACAGTAAAAAATGCTTTGCCATTCTAATACATGTATAGGGGACTGTGTATAGTGACCCTATTAAAGAATTAACAGTATTGTGTTATTTCATTCTTGATTTCTTCATATTATTTCATGTACCAAATTAAAAAAAAAAAACTTTAAATTAATGAAACAACTAGCCATCCTTTCTACAGGACTTGCTGTGTCATGCAGTTCAGTTTCCTTTCAGTAACTCGAGCTGCGGCCTTTTTCAGGAAGTTGAGCTTTGGGAAAGCCTTGCGTTGTTCACGCTCTAAATCATGTGTAAAATCTGGCTTATAGGCAGTTGTGACATCATTGTCAGGCGACATCAGCTTCTGTTGTTCAGGTAAGTGCTTTGTGTGTGAATCTTTGCAGTAATGGCTAAGAAGCAAGCAAACTTTCACATGTGTGTCTCTCCTTGCCCCCTTTTTATTATTCTCCCGGAGATCACTCCTCAAGAAGGGAGAATTTTCACATGCTAGCAAACCCACAGCTTGTGCTGTTCGAGGAACTCCTGGAGGTAGTGACGTAGGCTGCAACTAAGCTAGAGATAGCTAGGCCAGACAAGAAGCGGAAGCAACGCATTCCCAGCGAGCTGGATGAGAATTTCCTGCGTCCCACGGCACAGCCTCCACCACGGGTATATAGGTTCTGGAAGACGCCATATACGGCCCATACCACTTCCCTGCATTCGCTTTTTGCGAACATAGTAGGGTTCAGAGAGTTAACAGGCAGGGGGAACCCTGGTTCACCCCTGCCCAGAGTTATGGAAGCTGTGGCTGTGGCCCCTTAGGGGTTCCTAGTGGCTGGTCTATCTACCATTCCAGAGCTTCCTCCACGAATAGGGTTGTATGCCATTAAAAGGCATCTGTTTACCACGTGGTGTGAGCACCACCAGTTGGACTCAGTTAACTGCCCGGTTGGTTCAGTTCTGGAGTTCCTGCAGGAACAGTTTGCCACAGGATTGACTTCGTCAACCCTGAAGGATTATGTGTCCGCTATCATGGCTTATTGTACCCCGCTAGCGGGGGAACACCCCCTCATGACACATTTCCTATGCTAAACCTGGAGACTGAGGCCCAGGACACAACCCCCATCTCTGCTGGAGTTTTTTCCCTGGCATGGCCAGTGCTATCCTTTACCATAAACTAGTGTATGTGCTTAAGGTGTCTTTGGTTCCCTCATGACCTGTTGTTTTGCAGGCATTTTGCCCTTCTCCTATCCTAGCCCCTAACCAGGAAAAACATAATTGACGAGTCCGTGGAGGAAGTCAGAGCAGCTGTTCATCTGCTTTGGCACTCATATAAAAGGTAACGCTGCGGGCTGGTCCACCCCGCTGACCTTTGTCAGTTTTTACGACCTCAACATCAGAGCCACTCCTGGCTTCTCTGTCCTGCATGCCAGTTGTGCTCAGTATGGCATGATTGGACATTCATTCCCAAAGCTGATTCCTTTTTCAGAAGCTGCCACCGCGCTCCCATTTTGTAGCCTCCTGGTTTGCATCTATTGGCCAGATTTTACACATGATTCAGACCGTTTATAAGCCGAGGTGTTCCCAAATCGTTTTTGACACAGCTCGTTGCCTCAAGGAACTAGGGTTACATACATAACCTAGAGACTAGGTTGTTAACTAGGTTTATCAACAAATAAAAACCATAATGAATAATTTCAACACAAAAATTTGTTGTGATTGGGTTCCCATACTTGCTGGGTGGTCTGGTTATTAGATATAAATAACATCTAAAGAAATAATCAATACATTTTTAAGTCTTTTTTACTTGTCATTACAGCACTACAGCACTGTGAAATAATTTCTTAGTATATCTCAAAGAGAGATGGGAACATGGTCACCCATATTACAGCACCCCTGGATCATAGAAGATTAATGGCCTTGCTCAAGGACACAATAGTGGCAGTTTGGCGATACTGAAGCTTGAATAACCCACTGAATAACCCACCTTAACCACTGATCTGCTAGGCTCTGAGTGCATAATAATACCTATCTATTGTGTGGTGGCTTTGAAAATTGGCTGCAATTATAGTCAGGGGAGTTGACATTGTGGCTGATTTGCTTCCGATTCCCTTTTTAAGACAATGTTTTCTTTTCAAGACAAAGGAAATAACTGAAAGGGGAAGACAGATGCCCAAAGTAATCCTGCTGTGTTAATTAGAGTGTATTAAGATTGCTGGCAAATGCACATATTTGTTGCTATTAAATTTGCAATGTGTTTTGTATCTTAAAAAAATTATGTTGTCAAATGTTTTGGGCTGCTGTATTTTATAATTGTTTTATTCCCTAAATCGATATGTTTACTCAGTGTTTGTTGGGCTCAGATAATTGATTTCACACCGGAAGTATACTTTATGCATGAAGTGGTCTTCACTGTCGATCTTATTCAAAGAGAAATGTGATAATGATGGTCTTGGTAGAATTACTTAGCAGTTTACATTGTTAAATTAGCTGATACGGAAAATTAATGTTTGATACACCAATATGCAACATATGCTTGACAAAAATAGTTTCTGTTCATCTTTTAGTAGGTGCCACAAATGAGTGTTTTTTCCTATGAGACTGAATTGGACAGAGGCAGTGGTATTTCCATCTGCTATATCCGCTACTGCTTAAATGAGGCACACTGCTTCTCTGGATGAATCTCCAGTGGCACTCAGAGCAGTCTAGGATAAATTAGTTTATAGTGTCGAAATTTTCATCTAAATACAATGTAAACATCTTAAACGACAAAACGTGGACCTGTGAAATTGCGCATAGGAATATATACTGAAAATTCAATTTTAATAAGGTCAAAAGGAGACTTTTACAGCTTTTCACTCCTTGCTAAATCTCAATGTGATTTGTTGCGATGTCTCCACAGGCAGAGATGCTGATGTTCTCACAGGTCAGTATTTGGGTGAGGAGCAAAATAATCGCCTCAGTATGTCTGGTAAAAAAGAGCTTTACCCAGGCGCTCACTGAAGTGTTACTGCATAGTGGATTTCCTCATAAAACAGAAAGCACAAAAAAAAAAAAAGAACTCAGAGTTTTTTATTAGCAGATATTATTGCTGTTACCACTATCCAGCATATTCATCTGAGCTTCTCTGGTCCAACTTAAACTTTTTGTTTAAAATTTGTCCCTGTTCTACCATAAAACTTTCCTCTCAAAAAAAAATCTCGGTTTCAAATCATTTTACTTGAGTCTACAAACCATATGTTGTACAGAGTTTTTCAGCCTCATATCTCAAGCGAATTACTGAAGATGTAGTATTCTTCACATAGGTATAATGTAAAAAAAAAAAACAAGAAGAAATCATCCACTAGAAAGCAGCAGACTGAAACATACAGTGCAGTTTTAGAGTTTCAGACAAACAAATACTCACAGTTAACTTTTAATTAATGTACATTATAGACAAACAAGGTTAGAAAACATACATTTATATTAACTTGTGGATTTGTACAGTTCTTTTGTACTATTTCATATTGTTTTATAGTTTTCTTTTGAATTCACAGAACAATAATTCAAATAAAGTACACAGAAAAGCAGACAAATACACTACAAATATAACTAATAGTGTACAGTGCGGTAATAAAAGTATCGTCTGGGAATATGTTCATATTTTCTCAGCTCTCTGTTGTCTGATTCAGCACAAAGCCACATTTTCTGTTAATGAACCTAAACATAACAAAATTGTGAGAATTTCATAATTTTCTGATGTGTAAAATAAAGTTGGTAAAGTAAAGTTATGAGAAAAATTACTAACTAACTATTAAAGGGGAATGGAATATCTCTGCTGCCAAACTTTCCCACTTTTAAACAATTTACATGCTTTTATATTATAATTACCCATCCAAAAAAACACAGCTATATCGATTAAATCAAAACTTAACTTTAGTGCTAATTAAAGTACCATCTGTCATTTTTTTCTATTTATCCCACTTAAATGTTGAAATCTGGATCCTGTTTGTGCAGAAGGTATTTATTTTCTACTGTATAAGAGCAGAATTGACAGTAGTGTTCGTGCAAGTCAGAGGTTTGTAAAAAAAATTGCATTATAAAATAAAAAACACAACAAAGGACAATCAGAACTGTTGAGCAGCTAGAATCCTGTATTAATTCAATTCAATTCAATTCATTTTTATTTGTGTGGTACTTTTAACAATGAACATTGTCTTAAAGCAGCTTTACACAGATAATGTGGTAATAAAAATAAATAATATGTTCTTTATAAGTGTAAGTTTGTCCCTGATTAGCAAACCGGTGGCTCCCTGAGATGGCATAAGGAAGAAACCTTGAAAGAAACCATCCGAGTGTCCATTTATTACAGATAAACGATGTTGCGGGGTGCAGTGATGGTGATCAGAAGCAAACTGTAGTCCTGAGTCAGTGTAGCAGACTGTTGACATTAACTACAGTCCAAATCCATCCTTAAAGCTCCTGTTCTTACTCCAGAATTTCATGGAACCACCCAAGGCGTTGATGAGAAACCGTCCCCAGTTGCACAGAGTGGCGTCCAATCGTAAAGGAAACTATCCAGAGGCAGGCCTGGACGAAGTGGGAAGATCCACGGAGGGCAGAGGGGCAGGAACAGTGGTCACTGGAACCTCAGGAGCATGTTTAACTCAAGCAAGAGAGCAAGCGAGAAAGAGAGAGAAAGAGACAGAGGGAAGAGGGGTGACAGGAAGAGAAGGATATGGATTAATATGTGTCCTAATTGTTGTATGAAAGTTAAGGACAGTGTGCAGTTTGGACTCTGGCAAGACTCGCTATGGCAGCATAACTAAAAGGAAGAACCAGAATGTAACACAGACATAAGGGATCTCTGGGATAAGAAACGACCCACCACACCACCGTCATCAGACACATATGGGACAAAATCCCAACATGGCCCTGTCCTACATTTCTTAAGAGCTGTTGCAGCCATCAAATTCAAATTTACCATTTTTTACTTAAAATTTTTCATGTCCCCAGTTTAAAAATTGGATTTTTTTTTTATGTTCTATTCTAAATAAAATATGGGTTTATTAGATTTGCTAATGATTGCATTCTGTTTTTATGTACATTTTATGAAATCACACAACTTTTTTCTAGAATTGTGATTGTATTAATGTGCTTGTTCTAATACTTGACTTTTCCATAGTAACAATTTACACAGGAATGGGATCCCTATGTTGAATCACAAAATCTAAGACTAATATTAGATATTAAAATATGAACATATTTTTAATTATCATGACTGAATGTTTTTCTTTACTTAATTAATCAGCCATGATAATGATTGTGCCAAAGCACAAAACAATGTTGTGTGAAAAAAAAATCCCATGATTATATAAGCTGATTATGAATAATGTACAGTATAAAGTTTAAACCCTTTAGCTATGAAAACAGGACAAAAATAAGGATATTAATAATAAATTATTAATCATAGTCATGATCATTAAATGTCATTTTAAAACTAATCCAGATATTAATGTGAAAATAGATTTTTGTTGTCGATTATCTGAATGGATGAAAAAAAACAAACAAAAAAAACAATATATAAACAGAAGCTCATCAGCATATCCAACAATGTATCAATCTCAAAACTATCTATCTATCTATCTATCTATCTATCTATCTATCTATCTATCTATCTATCTATCTATCTATCTATCTATCATTATAGAAAACGTATGTGTCTGAAGATGTGGGATTTTCATAAAAGCATTGCAAATATTTTTCAACAAAACTGAAAACTATACTATCGTAATAGTTATTAAATTTCATATGATTTTCAATAAAATAAACATTTCTCCTATTGTTTAAAATGTTGTTAATAAGTTTGGTGTCAGAGGTTTGAAAAAAACGCAGTGAATCTTGCAAACATGAGCTTTTCATTTTAATGAGAGTCATTATTACAATTTTGTATCATTAGTGTTAGTATTTTAATATTTATTTACAGTTTCTGTTAAAGCTCCTTGTGTCATTAATTTCTTCCAATTAAAACCAAACAAAAGTGGAAATTAATGACATCCAGCAGCAGATGGTTATTTCCAGGTTCTTCTCCATCAGAATCCACAGAGAGGCAGAAGGACGTTTTTCCACCCACCATTTAGTTTTATGTAAATGTTGAATTAGCATATAAAAAGACATAAAGGCTTAAATATCACTGAAGCCTAAATATCACTGAAGCCTTTCCACCGTTTATCTACCAATCAGAAGAAAATGTTTATAAAGCTTATAGCACTTAATGTAGATTATATTCTTCATACTGATACTGAAACTTCAATAAAGTCACTGAAATGTATTAAAATGTATGTAAATTACATTCATCTTACAGGTACAAGTGAAATATCATGCTGTTTAAGGAAGAAAAAAGTCATTCGTATTTTAGTGCCAAACATCCCAAGGTCATAACATGTTTGTTGGTGAAGTCATCTCTCTATCATATTTCTTTAATTTAAAATACATGCTTTCTGAGGTCCTAGTGGAAGCAAGCAGCTTTCTTTAAGTGTCTTGTTTTTTTTTCATCTTTTATCAAAACAATGATAAAATAACCATCAAGGCTACTCACAGTATTAATGCTTTCAAAAACACAGGAAAGATTAGTCGAGGTGCTTCTCTTTCAGCAACATCCAAACACACAGTATTGTAGACAGTATTAACACACACACACACACACACACACACACACACACAATAAACATCTGATCTTTAGATTCTCACTGCAGTGTTTCAACAAAGACATTGAAACCCCCAATAACACTGTAACCAATCAGATCACAGTCCCGCCCCCTACCCAAATCATATATTATAGTAACCAAGCAAACCACAGCTGCCATGCATAATAGATAGATAGATAGATAGATAGATAGATAGATAGATAGATAGATAGATAGATAGATAGATAGATAGATACTGTCATACAGGTACACAGCAATGAATGCAGTTTAGCATTTTCCAGAAGTGCAAATAGTAAAAATAATGCAAATTGACCAGTGCAGATAAATGTGCCATATATTTGCACCATGTAATATAAAAGTAAATACAGCAAATAATTATAAAGTCTATGACAGTGAAAAATGTGCACAAGCTGTTAAGTAAGTAACATGTGTGTGTGTGTGTGTGTGTGTGTTAACGAATTAAGCGACCATCCCCAATCTGACCACAGCTCCTTTCCCCAGTGAATCTGAAACCAAACCGATTACCTAAAACCTGCTAGAAAGTCAGCTTATTTCATTTTCTTCTTCATTTTTCACCCTGTTTGGTTCGTGCTGGCCTGTTTGCGCTTCTCTTCTGACAGAACTTTATGAAACGTTATTTGGCTCCTGCATCTTAATGCTGAAATTCTTCCAGCTTATACATGTTATGACCTCAAAAGTATCAAGTAAAAAAAAAAAAAACATCAAACTGCAGCCAAACTGAAGCTCCAGAACAAACACACAACGCCCACTCACGGCATACCACTTCATATTTTATTCTCGATTTTCACTTATAAGAAACTTTAAGTTGGTCATGTTTTTTTAAGAAAGTTTTGCCTGAGGATTATTTTCACTTGAGCTTACTGTTCGGCGTGGCCAAATTAGTTTTTACGTTTTAGTATCGATCTGATTTTGTAGAAATAGATTTAAGCTGAATGTCTATTTTGATCATTGGATCTCAGTCTATTTTCAGCTATAAACCTTTAGAATTAGAATCTATACATACCCCATAACATAATTAAGAATTAGAATGTACACTCAGTGAACACAATTATTATTAACACCTGCATGGCTACTCATTCAAAGCACTTTAGTCAGTCATATAGGCATCTGTCAGAATGATAAATTTAAATGTACTCATTTACTTAATTACCTGGTCAGCCAATCATATGGCAGCAGTTCAATTCATGAAATCATGCACATACAGTACAAACCAGCAGCTTGTGGTAATGTTTAACCATCAGAATGGGGAACATTTTATCTCAATTTCTATTGACTGTGACACGGCTTTTACTATTACTATAACTTCTGATCCCCATTGGATTTTCAAACAAAACAGTTCATTTAACATAGTGCAATAAAGTTTTGAAGATGCAAAAGCCTAGCTGATGAGAGAAGTCAAAGGAGAATGGTCAGACTGTAGTGAGCTGACAGAACGGCTCAGATAATAACTTAGATAATCACTTTGTACAGCTGTAAACTATGCTAGGTTTGAGTGAAATGAGCTACGACAGCAGAAGAGCATGTCAGGTTTTACTTCTGTCAACCAAGCAGTGAAAATGAAGGCTTTAGCGGACACAGGCCCACCTCAACTTTACAAGACCAGAATGATATAGCGTCTTATGATAAATCTTTGTTTTCACTTAGGTGGAAGGTCAAAATCTGGTACATCTCTGAATCTAACCCACTTTGTCCCAACACTCCTGGCCTTTGGATATAGTAGTGTGATAATGTGGGGAATGTTTCTTAGCACACTTTGAGCCTATTAATACCAGTCAATTATCGCTTGGATTGCAGTAGCTTTATTACTGACCATGTGAATTCCTTCATGGCCACCAAATTTATCCTTCTAACACTCACAGCATGATACTTAGTTACAGGATTAAAATCCTATAAAACATTTTAGGGATGTGGTTACAGCATGAAATGCAACAAACTCTAATGCAGAGTGTGTGTTCTAGTGTGTGTGTGTATGGTCTACTACAATGGCTCAGGACCACAGGTTGCATTTAATCACCTATCACTGCTCACCTTAACAAAGATGGAACTGTAACGGATGGACATTCGGTGCCACCCAGATGAGGACGGGTTCCCTTCTGAATCTGATTCCTCTCAAGGTTTATTCCTTTTGTCACCTCCTTGAAAATGGCAATTATTAGGAACACAATTCTTTTAGTACTGCTTTGTAAAGCTGTTTTCAGACAATTTGCATTGTTAAAAGTGCTATACAAATAAATGAATCAATTAAATTGAATTCAATCACCTTTAACCAGAGCGGCCTACAACTGAGCATTGGTCCCAGTACTACCCAGCAGTGGTTGCTGGGTAGTACTGGGATTTGAACTTGTGACTTTTTAAAACCTAAGGTCCAATGTTTTAACCATATAAACTTCAAGAATGGACTGTTTTAACTTGCTGCCTATTATATAATAATATACACACTGTGGAATGGTATGTTCTTGTTTTGCTGAAGAAGTGCTGAAGGTAATAGAAAGGCTAGTAATATCATCTTATTTTGGAAGCTTAAGTCCAACTTTTTTCAGTTAATTACCAAAAACACTCCTTTATATAATTCTTTATTTTCAGAATATATTAAATATATGTATATATATAGGACTTTTCCTTGTATGATCTTTACTATCCCTTTCTTTTTGTGTTCTTATTTCCAATCCTTTTCTCTTTTCTTTTAATTTCCTACACACACACACACACACACACACACACACACACACACACACACACACTATTCCAGAGAGATGTAATGACTCTCAGCTACCCTCTACCTCACACACTCTCGCCTCTCTTTGCTATCACTCATTCAGGCCACTGCTGCTGTCTGACATGGACACACACACACACACACACACACACAGCTCCAGTGAATGTATGGTTTCTCTCTCTCTCTCTCTCTCCCTCTCTCTCTCTCACTCACACACACTCCTTTCCTTCATTCTCCAGGTCGATGTCTCTGATTAACGATATGGCCTTTTCCTCTTAACATGTCATCCTGTGATTCATTTAAAATGTGTGCATATTATATATATATATATATATATGTGTGTGTGTGTGTGTGTGTGTGTGTGTGTATGTGTGTGTGTGTGCGTTCTGAAAATGTAATTAAAATGCTTTTCACATAAGTCTGATCACCTTGTTCTAGAGCTTGTTGTTTGTAGATCTCTGTTTGTGTGCTCTTAAAATGATTAATGTAGCAATGAATATATAAGTCGCTGTATAAATGTAATTCACGCAGCGAGAATAAAGCTGTATGTAATAAACTAAATTAGCATCCTGAGGAGAAACAGGTTATTTAGCATTACTCTGTGTGTGTGTGTGTGTGTGTGTGTGTGTGTGTGTGTGTGTGTGTGTGTGTGTGTGTTTATAGAGACAAACTTGTGACAAACAGAGCTAAATAGTTGCACATTGAGATGTGAAAAATATGTGAGATAAATGGTCTTGATTTCTTCATCGGTGTTAAAAATTAGCAAGAAGAGTGTTGTTTGTGTTAGAAATTAGCAACACTTGGCATGTAAAATGAGAAGCAACAGGACCGCTATGTTAGGAGTTTGTTTGAGCAGAACACTCTATGGCGTACCTTGAATACTGTTGGCTGTTGTATAAGTCAGACTTCATGCTTTAAGGAAATTTTATGGGAATTTCAACAACAAAGACTTTTATTTTTATTTGAAAGGCTGTAAAGGAGCTGTTTTGCAGCTAACAAAATGTATAAAGTGGTTCATTGTGTTATGTGTAACCTGAGGGACTTTTGCTCATTTAACATAATGGCATGTTGTAGCAGACAATGATGGTACAACTTAGTGGATAGGACATTGGATTTTGGATCTGAAGGTTGTGAGTTTAAATGCGAGGCACACCAAGCTGCCAATCCTGGACCCCTGAGCAAAGCTCTTTACTATATACAGTAGTTGCTCAGCTATATGAATTAAATAAAGGTGCACTAAGTCGCTCTGGATAAGGGCGCCTGGAAAATGTCATAAATGTAGAATGTAAATGTTAACATTATAGCTGAAAAAATTGATACCTTAGATGTGTTAGAACCAGAAAAAATAGGCAAGCGTAAGGATTTGCACGAGTTTGACGAGGGCCAACTTGTGACTTCTAGACAACTGGTTTAGAGCATCTTTTAAACTGCAGCTCTTGTGGGATGTTCCTGGTCTGTGGTGGTCAGTATCTCTCAAAAGTGGTCCAAGGAAAAAAACAGCAGTGAACCGGCGACAGGGACATGGGCAGCCGAAGCTCTTTGATGCATGTGGGGAGCGAAGGCAAGCTACTGTGTCCCATATTAATGAAGACGTTAATGCCGTTATTGCTTGACAGAGAGGGGGACCAACACAATATTAGGAAGGTGGTCATAATGTGACAAAAAATTTTATTTGTCACATACACTAAATACATAGTATGACGTAGTGAAACGCTTCTTATGACTGTCCATGTAAATAGAAAGAGAATATAAATCAAAATAAAAGTATAAAAACTATAAAGGTATATTCTAAAGTATAAAGATATATATATATATATATTTCTAGCAGTTTCTGGAACTGCTTGACAGTGAGAGGTTGTCCTTTTCTGACCTTCCTGATGGCTATAAGGATGGCCACAATACGGGCAGGGGAAAGCCGCACGTGCAAAGTAGTCGAATCCCATATGATAGTTGGTTCTCTGTAATGGAGAAAGCACACTCTTTCTGCCATTTAGCCGAAACCCCAAAACCTTCATGTGAGCAAAAACTACATCTCAATGCCGGACCGCTAACTGCTCTGATTGAGCTAATATCAACCAATGGCCAATATAGTTGAGAATGCGAATGCCCTTTAGTCTCACGGAGACCAAAGCCGCATAGACACATTTTGTGAAGGTGAGGGGTGAGAGGGCGAGGCCAAACGGAAGAACCTGATACTGGTAAGCTTCGGTCCCAAAAGCGAACCCCAGGAACTTCCTGTGAGAAGGACGGATGGATATATGAAAGTACAAATCCTTTAGATCTACCGTGACAAACCAGAACTCGGATCTGATTTGAGACATGACCTGCTTGAGGGTCAGCATCCTGAACCTAAGTCTCTTGAGTGAGCGGTTCAGCTGATGTAGATCGCATCACGCAACCCACTGTCCTTTCTGGGAACTATGAAGTACCAGCTGTAGTACCTGGACCCTTGCTTTGATGGAAGGACCACCTCAATGGCCTTCTTTCCTCAGAAAAGTGTTTACTTCTTGTTTCATGAAAAGACGCTGCTCGGTTCCCAGGTAGAACCCCGTCAAAACGGGGCGGAGGAGATTTGAAATGAATCGAGTAGCCTTGCTCTACAGTGGGCAGGACCCACTGAGACATGTTTGGCGGAGCTCAGGCGCATTCCCAAAGCGTTTCGATGCAGCTCGGGTTTCTGAAAGGGAACTTTGTTGGGCATGTAATGTGTGTGTTACAAATAAGATGGAATTGCAGTCTTGCAGTGGTAATTAGCTGAAGTAAGGCTGTTAGTAATTAGATGTTGGTGGTGTTGGTTGTTGCACTCAAGGGATGACACATCAAACTGTTCCTGTAATAAACCGATGAAGCTTCTGGTTTCGTTCATATAAAATATAGAAGATCAGAGCTGTAGGAGGACTGAGCTGTAGTGTATGCTTCTGTACAAAACATTCAGTCAGATGAGGATTAAGCAGCAGGGACTCTCAGCCTAGTTCTTATGACACCTGATTTCATCACTAAATTCGCACACACAAACACACACATACAAGCTAAAACACAGCAGACCTCCTGCTGCACAAACACAGTAAACACTTAAATTTAAAAATGTCTAACACTCAGAGAACATTAATGAAAAGTGAAGTAATGTAAAGACTTGAAATCTGGTTTGCAGTATGGATGTAAGTCAGAAGCTCATTGGAGACTAAATCACGAATGGGAAATCAACTAAGATAAAACTATTAGTTTAAAGTCACATAAACCTACTATAAAGGTCATTAGGCAGAAAAAGGTTTACATTTTTTAAATAAAAATTATTTACACACAGCCTTACAATCTTTTAAACATCACACTGACAATTCAAGCTTGTATTATTAGTCGTTTAAATATATGGCAGGATTGTCACATACGGTGACATAATGGAAAACCACATTTGTTCTATACAAACACTTACCGGTATCCCACAAAGCTCACTAGTGTGTCCTTAAATATTTCCCATTCAGAAGATTTTTCATTCAGTCGAGGATATATACTCAGTCAATGGTTTTGTAATCTTACATGGTTTAATGAAAAAGACTTCCCATCTTATCTTACACACACATATGCTGAATTTAGCAATAAAATTCTGCAAAAAAATAATAGGATAATACAAGCCCAATGCCAGAAACTTTGGACACTGTAAAATATAAATATGAACAGAATGCGATTTACGCAGAATCTCATAAACCCATATTTTATTTACGATAGAACATAAAAAACATATCAAATGTTCAAACTGAGCAAATGAACCATTTTGAATTTGATCACTCCAACACTTCAAAAAAAAAAAAAAAAAAACTTTCGTTCAGGAATGCTCCTCAACATCAAATTGCAAAACAGTTGAATATCAGTACATGATATAATCAAAAGTTTTCAAAGAATCTGGAGATATCTCTGCACACAAGGGATAGGGGGCAAAAAACAATATTGAATTGCCACCTTCAGGCCGAAATCTTTATAAAATTTTTGAAAACAATGGACACCACAACCTCCAGACTAAAGAGGAGAGGGACCATTTGGCTTGTTAGTTATCGGTGCTTAGTTAAAAAAGATCTCTGATAGAATGGGGAGAATTAGTGCCTGTGGAATGAGCAGCTTGCACATTTTGAAAGGCTCCATCAGTGCTGAATGGTATATACAGATTTTAGAGCAACCAATGCTTCCATTCTGAGAATGTCTTTTTCAGTAAAGGCCTTTCATATTTAAGCAAGACAATGTTAACGGCATACTGCATCTATTCAAAGCATGTCTTTGTAGTTGAAGAGTCCGAGGGCTAAATTGGCCTGCTTGCAGTCTAGACCTTTCACTATTTGAAAACATTTGACACATCATGAAACAAAAAACACAACACCCAGACAAAAAAAAAGACACCCAGAACTGTTCAGCATCTAGAATCCTGTATCAGAAACATATGGGACAACATTCCTCTCCAAAAACTTCAGCAACTGCTCTCCTCAGTTCCCAGATCTATACGGTACAGACAGAAGACAGGATGCTACACAGTGGTAAACATGGCCCTGTACCAACTTTTTTGAGACCTGTTGCATCTATCAAAATAAAAATGTGCTTGTTTTTCCATTAAAACTGAGTTTATTCTCATATTAAATATTTGACTTTTTTAATTGTGAATAGAATTTTTGGGATCTGCAAAATCATTGTAGTCTGTTTTTATTTACGTTTTACAAACCTTTTTGGAATTGGGGTCGTACAAAACCACAGGATAACTGGATTTTACAGGGTAATGTAATATAATGACTAGAACAATCAGCCAATGCAGTTTATATATGAAAAAAAAAATATGCAAAATAATACAATATTTACAGTAGCGCTTATTTATTATATAGCATTGGAGAAAGGAACTGTGGAAACATGCAAACATTAATTTCTTATAAAACAGCAGGAGTGACTTATATAAGGGACTGAGAATTGGCCCTATCGCAGTAAAAAATAAATAAATAATAAACAAACATGACAATATGCAGAATTATTAGAGTAATAAATGTTCAACGCTTTTTGCAACATGTAGGTCAATCAATAGATCAAATAGTGATTGAGATACAACTGAATGAAAGTTAAGCAAAGGCCTATTGATTTTCATCATTACATTTACAGCGTTTGGCAGACACACTTATCTGGAGCGACTTCATTTTTATGCTGACTCTTATGCTGAACTGAGCACTTGAGGTCCATGTTCAAGGGGTCCAGCAGTGACAGCATGGTTGTACTAGGATGTAAACTCATAAGTTTCCAAACCAAAGTAATAATTAAATCAAAAAAGGGATTTTTCAATGTGTGTAATGACAATGTCAGGTCAACATGGCCTACAAGCATGGAAAGAACAGTCACAGGAACTCAATCACTGGACTTCTGATTAAACACATCTTATCCGAGCTGTCCCAAGCGTGCACTTTATCCAGGCTGGATGAATGGCTTCCCAATATAATGATAGGTATAATTTTTGACATCTAAAAACTAAACCATTTGGAAATGCTTTGAGCTGCTGTTACATCAAAAACATTACATGACCTTCGTACTTCGAACTTTCAACAATGCAAACAAATCGCAAAAATGGCTCACATGTCTGCCGGACATTGCAAGTGGTTGTACAGTAATACAGCGTTTATTCGAAGCCTACAATGTTATTATATAATTGCGCAATGCAATAACCATGAAAACAATTGAGGGAATGGACCGAAAAAAAAGATTTATAGACATCGCTTGCATACATATTCATATATCATGAATCGTGCACAATTCTAAAGAATAAGGACAAGAATATGTTAAGTATCTACTATGAGGTTAACAATAATATAGAAAACATGTGGCAAAGTGATAGAGGAGATGGAAAAACCTAAACTGAAATTGTTTGTTTAAAAAGTCTAAATATCTAGCTAAAAGTTTATTGTATGAGTTTTATGTAACAAATATGACACATATTGATCCAATGTTCATACTTATGATGAGAGAATAAAATTAAAAAAGAACAAAATTTTTTACGTAGAAAATCTGAAAAAAGGGACCAAACAGCCCTCACGGTACAGTAGATTGAATCTGAAAATACACTCTGTTTCCAAACATTTGTGGACACCTGACTATCAAACACACAAACGCTTTCTGAACATTACAGTACACCTTTAAGTTATTATTCCTTTTGCTGCTATAATAAGGTCTGCTCTTCTGAAAAAGCTTTTCACTACATGTTGGGACCAAGATCAAGAGTATTTGTTAAACCGGGTGCTGATGTTCAGTGGGGGTGAAGTCAGGTCTCTGGGCAGGAAACAGAAGTTATAGTATTTTAACATTCTGCGTAACTTCATGGAGTTTGCTTTGTGTACAAGGGACAAGCTGATTTATTTACCTTTAGATTTAAGGCATATAGCAGACCCCCTTATCCAGAGCAACTTGAGCAAGTGAGGACCTTGCTCAATAACCTAGCAAAATCACTTCGGTGGTTTTGTGATATGAACCTATAACCTTCTGATCAGAAATCCAACATCTTATCCACTTATCTACCACTTCCCACTTTTTTGTAGTTCTTTGTTCCAGTGAAGGGAAATTGCAATCTGACAGCATACATGTTAATGCATACATCAAAATGTTTAAGAGATAATCAGTGTTACTGACCTCACCAGTCATTATGTCATTAATGTCAATGTTATGACTAATCAGTGTGTGTTTTTATATATATTTTTTAATTAAAGAAATGCAATACATAAAATAGCTTGCCGTTGCTGTTTTTATTAACTCAGAATATGAGCTGATCAGATTATTATTTACATTTTTAAAAGTTGTAAATAAAATGGCTGCTGGGTTAAATAATATATAAAATAATATTTTATAAAAATAAAATAGACAAAATAATACACTTTTTATTATATTGATTCAATTGAGTAATTAATTCAATTGGCACAAATTAAATTCATTAAATAATTTTTTTAGTATATATAGTTAATTAGGTGTTAGACCACATTTGGGTAATACAGATGTGTGTGTTTTGGTGGGTGGGTGTGTGAGTGTGTGTGTGTGTATGTTTTACAATTATTATAAAATTTCCTACTTAACTGTTCTACTTATTTCAGAATACTTTAACAAATGTCTTTATTCCTTCCATCCTTTATTTATTCACTCCCTCGATTTGCAGAATTGTCAGAGAAACGCTACAAAATCCATAGTGCTAGCTTTAGCCGCTAGCCGCTTCCTGGTTAGCAGCTAGCACTATGGATTCTTTAGTGTTTTCCTGCATGCACAAAGCAAACATTCAAACACACACTCGCACTGCTGCCCTATTGTTTACACCTCTCATTATAGTTGCTCACGATATGACTAGCCTTTGTGCCAGCTCTCCACACCTGCAGGATTTTACTACTGACTGAACACAGAGTGGTGTAGGGCTTTCCACTGCAGCATCTAAATAACATATTGTTCTTCTAGTTCTCATCAGAAATGCAGGTGTGTGTGTGTGTGTGTGTGTGTGTGTGTGTGTGTGTGTGTGCGTGTGTGTGTCCTCTCTGAAGTACTGTAGCTCTCGGCAAAAGCGTTGAACTGAAATATCACAACACTTTGCGATATAAACTCATTCCCTCCTCGTGATTCATAGGGAGAAAAGTCATAAAAAAAACAGACCGGTACGAAACAAACAAGAATGTGAGGAACATCATTTATAAAAGTTTTGCTCTTTCAGATTGTTTTACTAGTTTATAACTATGAAACTCTAAAAGTTAAAATGCTCTCCTCCATTTGTATTTATTTTTTTTTTTATATAAAAATCTTTTTTTGTGTTTTAGAGATGCAATAATTCCTGCTCGAGCTTCCACCGTATATAACACGCATTGGATAGTCGCACAAACAAGCTGGTATACAGGTGCTCCTATTATAGTAAGATCTGCTTCGATAGCTCTGGTGGTGGTGCTTAGCTTCTGTTCTTCTAGCTAGCGTTTTAATAGACATTTTGCGACTCCAAGCGGGACCTCACTAATCCCTCAGAACTCACTTCTCATTGATTCGCTTGACTGCTCTATCCCTCTGGAAAAAAGAAGGCACATTCATCTTGTGTTATGGACAAATGACTGGCTGTATTTCTCAGTAATAAGGCGCACAGTGATTATTTCAAATGACTGCCGAGGAGCATGCTGAGAACATCTCGTTATTTTTTATTTTTTTATTTTTTTGGTTTTCCAGGATTAAATATGAGCAAATCTGTGTGTTCCTGCATGGCTTGTGTGTGGAGGCCTGAGGGGTGACAGGCCAAGGAGCTCACTGAGGCGAAGATTCACCATATGGCACCTTGTGGTAAAGAGTGTGTGTTTAGGTATGATTGTGTGTAGGGAAAGCTTTGTTCATCCATAAAAATTTCTAAAAATGATGAGTCTAATAACTAGGTTATGTACACATAATCAGCCAAAACAATGAGAATGCTCTAGATTTTTTTCTCATTGCAAGAATTCTGATATGAACAGGAAACATTTTACACTTTTCACATGAGCCATCAGTGTGGTGATAACATATTCTGACAAGGCAGCTCAAGTCAGCTTAAAAGAAGGCCTAGACTAACCTTCACACCTAATAGTTTGTTTGCTGAATCAGTATAAAAAAGGAGCCTTCGGCATATGGGTAATACACTTTTACAGTTTTTCAAGTTTTTGTTCAAAACATTTTGCTTTTCTGTAGCACTGCAGTTTAATTTGCTCTTAAGGGTTTAGTTAAGCAGCTAAACTTAAAAAGAAAAATGCGGAAACCCAAAACACACCTCGTTCCGGCATTTAAATCACGTTCTCACTGAGATCGACTTTACTAGAGTTCATTCGAAAGCTACCTCGTTCAGATGCTCTTGGAACCATGCGTGATTGCTATGCTGCTTCATAAAGGAAAGCTCACCAGGGTTCGATTCCAGCACACTAAATGCTGCGTATGTGAAAGCATCTCAGAGTCAGCTGATCAGATTGGTGCGTGGCTGCTGTCTGAACCCGTCCATCCACATAATGGCTTGGATAATGAACCATGTTTGGACATCTCAGACAGTACACATTTACTATTCCAGTCCAGATTAGCCACACATCTTCTCCCTCACAGTAAGTCTCCAGTCTAGGGTTCCTTGAGTCTGTTTCAAAGGGGATAACAAATTAAAGTAAATGGTATTGTGTGCTTCTCGAAGTGCCAATTACCAACAGAGGGAAAGGTCCAGGGCTGAGTTATAACATGAAGACGCTCTTCTCTAATTACTTCTGTGAATACGGATGAGAAGTTTAAGCAGGAATTATTACAGCTTGCAAACACTTCGACACATTTCAGAGGGAAAATAGACAGATGGAGCGAGAGTTGGGATATCATTGTGCTGTGTAGATAATTCTAGTAGAATACAAATAGATCTAAGACCTTGAGCTGTTTTTTTTTAACTATATTATTCTGTATTTACTCTGGTTTGGGTATTTCAGAAAGTGTCGACCTTTGCTAACAGGAATGTTACAGTAACTCTTGAAACATGTGGAAAAAATGGCATCTATACCAAAATAAGCATTATTTTTATAACTGTGTTAGGTAGAAAAGCAACGTCACTAGGTAACGTATGTAACCCTTGTTCCCTGAGGGAATGAGACGCTGCGCCGAAACACTTTGGAAACACCTCTGTCCACCTTTGTCCACGCTCTGAATCACATGTGAATTCTGGCCAAAAGGCAAGTTATGATGTCATCCTGTAAACCAGGAAGCTACAAAATGGCTGAGCAATGGTAGCAACATTAGCTCCTAAAAGGAGAGAAGGTAAACGCCGCAGGGATGCTGGGAGTATGGCCTGTTGGTGCAGCATCTCGTTCTATTAGGGAACTAGGGTTACTTACATAACCTTGTGACGTTCCCTTTCAGGAACTCGTGCTGCGTCAAAATGCTTTAAGAACGAGTCCAGGCCATAGAGGCTGCCATACTCCTGGCCGACAAGTACCTAAGGGCCACTTCAGCCAAAGGCTCGAAGGGGTGCTCAGATAGAGCTGCCAACACAACGGGTAAATCCCACACAGGCACTCTGAGTCGTATCCTGGGCCTCAGCCTCCGGGTGCTGCATAGAAAATGTGTCACGAGAGGATGTTTCCCAACCCTGTGGCAAACTGTTCCTGCAAGAACTCCAGCATTGAACCAACTGGGCAGTTGTGGTAAACAGCACATCTTGTGGCGGGGCTAACCTGGCCTCCTGGTGGTGACGAGGATGTATGGGCACCGTGCAAGATGTAGAACTCCCTCCTCGATGTAGGGTGCTCTGATTGTCCGAGCTGCTTCATCATTGCCCGTTTGTTCGAGCAGACCACCCTTAGGTTGGCCGACTCCTTGGATTTGGGCCTAGAGCGTCACATAGAGCTTCGTCACATTTTTAACATTAACTTCAGCTTCATAGCGGCATGAATTTATTGCCTGTTTTGGCAAGCACATATACCTTGGTTGAATTGATGGCTAGCATGCAAATCAGCAGATCCTATCAAAATAATGGGATAATTACACAAATTATCAAGGGTAAAGGTGCTTCAAAAGTAAACAGGGAAATTTCAACACATTGGTTAATTCGCCTGGCTATTGATTAGAAGGGTGGTAGTTCAAGCCCCACCACTGCTAAGCTGCTGATGTTCAGCTCTTAAACATACCTTTTAACGCCCTTTGCTACAGAGGTGCTGGATCATAACCAACCCTGTGCTCTGACCTTAGCTTCCTAACAAGGGAGAAATAATTTCTCTCTGCTGTAACGTATACGTGACAAGTAAAAACCTTTTTCTTTTCCTTTAAGTGTATGGTATAAAACACTATTTTCTTGGATGATGAAAAAAAATCTCCTCTGCACAGCACAATTCCTTTATTTGTGAAATTTAGAAGATTCAAAAATAACAGGAGGATTTTAGTCCCAGGAGCAGAAGTTTGAAGAGACAGATTGCAGGTTTTCTGTGCCATAAACTAAACTAAAATAATTTCTTGTGATTTATCATTTATTTGGAGAAAGGGTTTTTTTTGGGCACCCATGATTTGACATCAGTAATGAGATCTAAATGGGAGGCAGCTGTGAATCATCTGTATTAGAATAGAAACATTTGCATATTTATATAAAAAAGAAATACTGTCCTCGGTGGCAGCTTGAGAAAACGTTCACATTGTAAAATGATTATATTTTCTCCTTTATATCACATATATTTCATTGTTATGCATCTAAATGTAAAATATGGTTTTAGTTTTTTTATGTTGAGAAAATTGCACAAAGAGGGTTTATTTTTATTTATTTTACATGGAAAAATCTACCTCGTCTATCTCTACATGTGTAGCTTAATCGAAATAAAATAAAATAAAATTCTCATACAGAAACTGGCCGTTTATGCAATGTAAACTTTGCAAAGCATGGTTTAAAATAAACTCAAATTGAATGATCTTTACAGCTTTCTGATGGAATGTGCTTTCTTAAACAAGAGATGTCAAAGTATATTACATTCACAGCAGCATCCAATTGGTTTTCCCATGCTACCTCACATGTATGATGAAAACAATATTGGATCTTAAAGAGCATGCTGAGGTACGTCAAACTCTGTAATGTAATCATTAACCATATTAACTGGAAGTGTTCTACAAAGTAAAAAGCAAGAGAGAATTTCTATAATATCAGAACGACATCAATGATCATCATGTACTGCTTGGGTCAGACTGACTTATCAGAAATTGTTATTTACTTAGAGCAATGAGGATCATTTTTAATTCAATTGGAAACATGTTGATGTCTGGCCTTATTCATTTCATGTTTGAACATGTCAATTTCTCTACAGTGAGGACATTCAGGGTTGAGAATATCGACTGGAACTGAATGAAAATGGCATCCTGTTTGCTCAAGTTCTTATTTGTACTCCTGCTTGTACGACCGCAGTTCCAAAAAAAAGTTAGGACACTGTGTAAAATGTAAATAAAAAAACTGAATTTTACATACATTTTAGAGAATAAATAATCAAATTTTGGATTTTAATGGCTGTAACGAGTCAAAAAGAAATTTGGACAGGTCACAGTGTAGCATTATGTTTTCTGTCCGTATACTGTACATCTGGGAACAGTTACTGAAGATTTTGGAGAGGAATGTTGTCCCATATGTGTCTAAAACAGGATTCTTGTATTTCCTTTCATGATGCATCAAATGTTTTCAAATGGAAAAAGCTTTAGACTGCAACCTACAACTAAGAGCTGATAACAAGTCAGATGGTCCCTCTCCTCTTTAGTCCAGAGGAGATGGTGTCCATGGTTTCCATAAAGAAATTGTAATTTTGATTAACCACAGTTTTCCAATTTGCCTCAGTACATCTTAAATGAGCTTTGGCCCAGAGAGTATGGCAGATTTGCTTGAGTCATTAACCTGCATTTGTACAGTAGATGAGCTGGCAAACTAATTTCACAAAAAATTATTTCTGGATGTGTTAATGAGCCCACGCAGAGATTTTTATTCCAGAATCATGACTGTTTCGAATGCAGTGACACCTGAGGGCAAGAAAATCACGGCCACCCAATATTGATTGTTGCCATTGTCGTTTCTTGTCCACAGAGATTTCTTCAGAGTCCTTCTGAGAGCAATCAGCTTATTGACCTGTTGACATTTATTCTCATTAGTTGCTAAATGTTTTTTCAACTGTTCAATTTTAATAACACTCACTTTTTCCAGACTTTTGTTGCTCTAACACAACTTTTTTGAGGTGTTGCTGCTGTAATCAAATTACAAATAGCTCTGTTTTTTCATTAAAATGGTACATTTCCTCAATTTAAACATTTGATATGTTTCCTATGTTCTATTATAAAAAAATTTTTTTGGAGATTTGCAAATTATTGCATTCTGTTATTATTTAAATTCTATACATTTTCCCAACTTTTTTTGGAATTGGGGTTGTATGTGAAAGCTTTCTGAGTTCCATTTCTATTGATATTCTTTATATTTATTACTGGGATATGCAAAAAATATCATATTATACTGTATTAATATTTGAGAATATCAACATTTGTAGTGAATGTCAGGATTCAAATGACCGAACACAGTAAAATAATATAATCTTTAGAACTTCAGGACATAATTGGGTATTGGAACCACACAACTCTGAAGCTCTTGTCTCTGAAAGCACGAATGTAAACAACAAAAAGTTAATAAATCATTTCGGTAGCTCATCCGCAGGGAGAGGAACCACATCATTTTCTCCAAAACTCATTCCCACATCCCTGTTGTGTGATGTCCCATGTGTTATTACAGAAGAGACTGAGGATGGTAATGGTGAAAAATACAAACTGGAGGAACCACAGAAAGCACAGATGATGTTCAAATGCGTGCACTGGGTTGTCCATCGTTCACCATTACTGCATGTTGGGATCTGGAGACAAGCCATCATTTGTCACTCCTGCAAATTAGCTCTTTTTGGTGAAGAAGTTAGCTTTAAAATGTGGCTGTTTTGTTAGCAAAGTGTATTAGCCTTCAAGAACATTTAGCCTCATTTACAAAGTTTTTTACTTTTAATATGTGACCATATGTTTGCCTGACACGTTGATATTTCCAGCATATTTGCAGGGGTCTTTTATTGATTGTCATTAGAGAGACGTTGAATTGGGAACAATCTCTGCTCTGTTCTGCATTGATCATCCAGCTATGAAGACAAGCTATCTACTAATCAGCTGCTGTGACAAGGAACTTTTAAACATAGGTCATTTTGTTAGCCGATATCTTTAGCTGTCAGAAAGGATGCTAGCAGCAGTGGGGAAACACACATATCTTGAACAAAACAGACTTTGAGATTTACCACTTTCTCTAGCAGAGTTAGCTTTTATAGATCAGCCATTAGTCTAAAGGAAGGGTGATACAGAAACCTTGACATCTGCCTATATGCAGGATTGTACATTTGTTTCGAAGAGTGCAGCATCCCTATGGACCCATATACACTATTTACAGCATAAAATCATTTTAAAGAGTATAAGAGATAAACCAGAGTCCAATCAGCTTTTTTTTTTAATAGGGAATTCGATATTGTGTTAGACCATTATTTATCAGAAGAGATGTTTCTTATTCCATTTGTACCCAAAATACTTCAATTCCCATGCTGTACAGTTTGCATTTCATTTGCATTTACGATTACGGCATTTGGCAGACGCCCTTTATCAGAGTCAATCGATAAATACATCCTGACACTGGTTCGCTAGGTCACAGACTAAGAATAGAATCTGTGTAAACACTTAAATGGGGAGATAATGTGTTAAGAAAAGCAGTTTTTCAAAAATCTTTTCTAATAAAGTATTTTAAATATTTCCCAAAGAAATAGTGGAAACAGATGAGCAGTGCTAGAGCTTCAAATGGTGTGCAGTGCAGACCTTTTTTTTTTTTTTTAATGAATTTACTTTATACCCACTATTATACTTACAATGCATATTTTCATTTTGTTGAAAAATTTAAACAAATTGGCAGCAAATATCTAGTTATTTATGATCTCAAACTTTTCAGTCAGCTAAACTTATTTTTATCAACATGTATTTTATATTTTATAGTGATATTCTATAGTAAAGGAACATACACATCAATATTTACAACATAGTTTCTTTTTTTTTTTTTTAGATGGGTGGGGGGAATCTGTGACTAGCAAAGGTTAATCAGTTCCCTTTCAGGAACTCGAGCTGTGTCGAAACGCTTTGGGAACGCAGTCTAGTGTTCACGCTCTGCAAAAAATGTGTGTAATCAGTCAAAAACTGGATGCTGGCCGTCACCGGTGGCGTGACGTCACGACCAGGAAGTATAAAGCCCATATTAGGTGAGGCAGCGCCAGCTTCTGTTTGTTCACGAAGCACTCTGTGTGTTTGTGTTGTCTGTCATATAGTTTGTCAAAAAAGAAAAGAGCAGCTGGACCTGGCAGAGGGTTTCAAAAAAGAGCATGTCCCTATCTCCAACCTCACCTGCTCGGTCCAGCACTCGCTCGCAGGCTTCGGATGCACGCCTTTCGACCAATTCTTCCCCCTGAGACAAGCGCATGCAGCTCCACCTCTCTTTCTCCAAAGAGGGGGCGTTTTGCGATACGGAGGCCGACGAGCTTACAAAAGTTGTAATGCGTGCCGTTGCCAAGCTCGATATAACCTGGCTGAAAGTGTTTTCATCTAGTAAATTAGATGACCTTCACGTCAGGGGTAAGAATATATATATATATATATATAAAGCATTTCACTGTCGTACTTTGTATGTATGTGTATGACAAATAAAATCTTATTTGATTATGTAGTAGACTTGTTTATTTAGCTTGCACATTTAATAAATGCCATAATCTTATAACCTTCTACTTCTGCACATTTATTTTTCAATGCCATAGCCTTAGAACCATTTACCTGTACTTCTCAATAATGTCCACACATCTCTGCACTGCTATAGCCTTAAGATTTATTCACTGTACATATGTTTACAGATAGATAGATAGATAGATAGATAGATAGATAGATAGATAGATAGATAGATAGATAGATAGATAGATAGTCATTGCATAGAACATGTACACACCAACGAAATGCAGATATATCACATGCTGTAAATATGCTACTTATTTATTTATTCTGGTATATGCCAAACGTTGCATTTCGTTGCTGATCTATCTATCTATCTATCTATTTATCGCAAACTGCACAAACTATATTTGCGTAAATTGAAAAGCTTATTTCATTTCACAACGGCTGACAGAGGAGTAGAAATTGATGTGGTACTTATATACTTAGGAGATTTACAAGACAGACTTTTAAAGAAAAGTTGGATATCATGAGGGTAGTTCAAAACCCTTGTTACCTATTTATCCTTTATTTTGTGTGAAAAGGGTAAAAAACACACAACTTGACTTCATTTCAAATTACAGTAAACCCTAATGCACGAAAAAATGGCAAAAATTTTGGTCATTTTACGAGGTTAATATCGATGTTTCTGCTAGAGATGATGTATATGGGTAGTGCAGTTGTGGCTGCAGTGAAAGGAGAATTTTTTTATTGGTTTTTTCCTTTAGTAATGCATCCATTCACACGGTTTGAGATTTCTGTGTGTAATTCAGCGCTCTGTTATAACTGCGTTTATCTATAATAATGATTTTTTCTTTGACTTTGACTGTTATAATGATGCCATTAAGAGGCATTGATTCAAGTGGGACACCACTGAAGGCCCACTGCTACTACACTTCACCTGTCTACACTTCTAGTCCACACTGGATTTCGAATGAGATGTATACCTGAGTTCTCAGGCAGATTATTAATGGACTGCTGACTTAAGCATAAACTTTGTGTATACCTGGCTAATGAAGGAGAAAACCAGAGTAAGATCTTTTCTTTATAGGAGCCTGTTAAATTTGTGCCATGACCAGACAAGGCCAGACTTCATCTATCTGTAGTGTACACACACCCTAAGATGCACACAACACACACACACAGATCCTTGTTATTATCGACTAAATATTTGATCTGGGTCTAGTCAGAGACTTGTACCCGATTTTGAAATCCAGCGCTCAGGGTTCATTGCAGAGACGATTCGTGCTGCCTGTACATTATATATCGCTCAAGTGTTTTATTTATTTGCATGTTTTGCATGGATGCAAGTTTGCGTTAATGGCCTGCAGGGAATGCGTAATTGGATCTCTTTTCATTTTGGCGGGAAATTGCCGGGTGATAGATGCAGACAATTACAAGCCACTGAGAGCCCCCTTGCAATATCTCCCTCTCTCTTGCACACGCACACACACACACACACACGACCATCGAGCCAATTACTCTAAATCAGGACGCCGTTGTAAGACGGGCTTGTGGGAGATGCTGCTTTGATCCACAATCAGGAAATCTACTCTCATTTCTTTACAGTACAAAGATAATGTTTGTGTGGTTCAAGAGCCACAAACCTCTGAACTCCACGGGGCATCATGATGAACTCTAATGCATACAACTGGACATATGATCCAAAATGTTTTCTCATATTTATTGGAAACGACTACAACAAGCATACACATGCACACACAAACACATACAAATGCAGGAATCTAAAATGCAACAGATGTGAAGTAGGACATTTAGCAGTGGAGGGCCGTGCATTTGATACATGGGCCTTCAGTGGGGACTTGCCCGACTTAATCCACCTCTAACACGTCGCAATAATAGAAACCATCAATACAATACAAAAACTGTGGCATCACAGAGAGAGAAGCATTTCACATATGCAGGGTGGAAACCATTTTACTAAAGCAAGAAACCCAGTTAAGGCAACTCCTGACCTCTACACTACAACTGCAGCCGTGTACCTACATCATCTGGAGCAATTCAGAATCAATATTCGTCTAATAACATGACAAAAACATTAACATTTTAATAAAATCCAACCCACTCACCAGAGATGCCGATTGATAATGTGCACCGCTCCTCAGAGGCTGTAATCCAGTGGTACGGCTCCTATTCACTGGTCTGAAAGTGGTAAACAAACCCTTTTCACGGACTGAGACAAGCTAGCTAGCTTTGGGGTTGGCCGTCTTTCTCACAATGTCTAGCTTTTCTTGAAAACGTATTTTTGAGTATGTCTGAAAACAAATCTATTTCTCTTCCTACATAGGCAAAAAAGTCTAACTCAGATGTATTAATGTGTGCAGAGCTACACACGTGTTTTGCCAGTCAGAATTGGCTGTACCAGTTTCACTCTGACGAACCAATCAGAGGACAGAAAAAATGATGACGCTATTCTGTGAGGCGAATATGAAATCTGATTAAAAAACACTGAAGAGTAATAAACTACACTGTTATATACAAAAGCTAGTGTTAGAGCAAAGTCAGTCTTTTGTATACACTGTGATATAAAATTTAAATTAGCACTTATTTTTTTTGCTTACTTTTTTTTGCACATGGAGCTGGCCTCCATAACGCTGTACTCGATCGTGGTAGAACAGGACTGAACCGCTCTGACCGTGCGTTCTCTGGCCTCGGTGCTCAGCCTCGTAGCTGAGGTCATTTCGCTGTCCGCCACTATTCGACCTCCATTTTTCACATGCTGATCCTGCTGAACCTTACACACCACCTCGGGCCATCGCTAACATTCCAGTCTCCTATACATCACTCTGTCTTTTTGGGAGAAATACCAATGTTCAGGTCCAAGCGGAGTTCTCGCAAACGTGGAGCGAAGTGCGAAACATATTTACCAACATAACAAGGCCATGATGTGTCATGAATAAGTGATGTAAAACGAAGCAACAAAGCATAACAAGGCAGTGATGCATAATGACTCAGCAATGCATAAATACCCAGCCATGCATCACATGGCACGGGACATGTAACGGCACAGAGAAAGCAATGCAAAAAAAGACATTCACACACAATGCAGCAATGAGAGATTAATGTATAGAACCTTGATAGGATGCAGCATTGCATAGTGATACAGCGACATAATGCAGGCACGAGTAATGAGGCAATGATACATGCCAAAGAAGAGCTGAATAATGGGGCAGCTATGCAAAATGACACACCAAAACACATCCACGGATAATGAGGAAGTAATGCATCGTCACAACATAACACAGCAAGTAATGCATAAGGATGTAATGCCTAATAGTAGTGAGACATAAGAGAGAGGCAATGCATAGTTCATATTAAACACACACTTTTTTACTCAATTTCACAACAATGAACTTTCCATAGACATTTATGTAAATGAATTCATATACATAGAAAATAAAACTTCAAATATATATTTATATATATTATAACCTCTCACATATACAAACACTGTATTTCTTTACATATTATACAGCAGTGTCATTAGGAAAATGTTTCTTGCCGAAATATTAGGTTCCAGCCAAAGTATAAAAACAAATTTCATCCCATAGTATGTAATTTGCATATTATTTTTTGACAACATGTTTTATTTCACCATTCTGGATAAATATTTCATAAGCCTCTGCATGAATAAATATGAATCGTTAATGAATGAGGGTTAAACTGTGTGTGTGGGGGGGGGTGGGAGGTGGGGGGTGTACTTCAAATGAATAAAAGACTTGAAATGAAATACATTCCAAGTATTTTATACTGAGAGGTGTCAGAGTGGTACTTCATGTCCCTTCCCCCTAAGAAGTGTCTGAGTTTTCTTTTAGTGTGCAATCTCTCAATCCCGCAATCCTGTCTGATCCACTGTGTGTGTGTGTCGATGTGTGTGTGTCGGTGTCTTTGTCTTTGTGTCACTTCTCCGTAAAACTCATTCAATATGGATTTAATTCAATCAGCACTACGATTATTTTTATATAAAACCTCTCCCTCTTAAGGAGTCGAAAAGAGGAAAAAGAAAAATCATATTCAGCTGCATCTAGTGTAACTTTTATACCATAAAGATGTCTAGTTATGTATTAAGGTATTAAGCCTTGCTCTTCATTTCTGGATTGCACGTGACAAAGAACACTGTGTGATCTGTGCATCCTGCTTCATCACCTATGAATGAGTTTGCTTGACCCTACCGCAGAAAAAATATATATCAGTATGCTCAAGAAATCAAAGATTTTTATAAAATGGGCTGCTTCTTTAACCTCTGGAAAAGGAATGAACTTGATGTAATTAAAAACAAATAGAAAATTAGACTAACATTAATTCCAATGACTAATCTATTTCACTTAATAAAGTAATTGACAGAGATTGAATGATATTTTTAGGCAAAAATTTCTATTTGTTTTTTTCCAACTATTTGAGCCTCTGCGCCTCTCTCTCTCTCTCTCTTTCTCTCTCTCTTTCTCCCTCTCTCTCCCTTTATCTGTAGCTCTGTTTCACTCTCTCATATAACTAAAAGCCTGCAGTCCTACAAATCTACATTATCTCCCTCGTTCATTTTCTCCTCTCATTTATCTCTCTCTTTTTTTGTGTTTTTACATCACACCTCTCTCTAAGTAATAGTCGTTCCTCTCTCTTGCCCACACACACACACACACACAACCTTTCTCTTTCCCTCTCCATCACTCATCTCTTCATTCCTTATCTTTCCATCCACTGATCTTCCTTTCCCTTTATCATTCACCACTACATTTTTCCCATTTCTTCCTACGCATCCTTATTTCTCTCTATATTTCTTGTTGTCTCTCTCTTTTATCTTTCTCTATCCTGTAACCGATGCAAACACATCCATCCTTAAATCTTCATTTCTTTGTGTGTTTTGTATGTGTCTTGCTCTTTCTCCTCTCCGACTGTGAAAATGGCCATTTGTGCACTAATTAGCCGTTGTTTGTGTGGTCTGTGTGGCATCAAACTTCTGAGATACTTCTGATCATCCAGACTTTCCTCCCTTGTTCACTCCCTCGTTACCTCCCTCCCTTGTTACCTACATCTCTGCACTCCTCCATCTCACAGAAAAGTCAATTTTTTTTCTCTCTTCCTTGTTATTTGGGGGGTTGGAATAGGGGTAGTGGGCATCACTCAGTTTCGCTGTGTCCCAAACCCCGAAAGCAGGAGGAGGGAGATGTGTGGTACTCTGATGAATAATGATCGAGACATGCGTCACTCTGAGCCACGGCTTTCTGAACCCCGCCGCAGGCAATTACTTTGTTTTAGATTCTGAGGAAAAAAGGAGAAGGAGGTGGGAGAGGGCATTAGTGCGGAGGGAAAGGAGGGAAAGTGAACAGTGCCATCTTGTGGAGGAACTGGTGTGGTCTATGGGGAAAAGAAGATGTCATGTGGATCTCAAACTTGCTATTTTGCTGAGTTTATCCATTTTTTTTACTTATATATCTATGAAAACACACATAAATTACTGGGATGGGTAATATATACCTTACTCCCTTAAACATCCAGCACTCCTAATCAAAACTGTATTTGTTGCTGAAATGTGCGGTCAAAGCTGAATGTAAATTAATTCCTTGTCACATTTATTTTTTTATTTTCTAATTTGAACCTCATTATTTAATAAAAAAAAAATAATAATATAAGTTTAGCCCATTTTGCCAATATTAGCTAGCTATAGTTGGCCTGTTGTCTTTGCTAATGCTAGGTTAGACTAGCATTAACTAGCATCAAAAGCTTCCCAGTACCTAACATAATTCAATAAATAAAGTCAAACTTATGGTACATGTCGCTAATAAACAAAGATTGAATTAATCCTCATTTTAGATGTTAGTCATAACCTATAGACAGATTAGTCTTGAAATGGTCAATATGTTGTTAATATTGTTGAATAAATAAAATAAACAAACTAGCTAATGCTCCTGACACATTAACACTAATTTCCTAATCTTGTTCACATGAAGGAAACAATGGCATTAGTTGACGGCTACTATTTTCCACTGACTGCTGTTTACACGAGTTAGTAGCTTTTTTATTACTGTGTGGATTTATATCAAAATAAATAAGACAAAAAACATCCCTCAGCTGCCCCTGTGACTTATTAGTTAAAAAAGAGGGCAGACGTATACACTTGCAGCTGCTGTTCATAATATTAACAAGCACAAGTTAATAATTTGCATTTGATCAGATGTCAGATCTACTGGAACACAAGATTATGATATGTGATATCTATTTAGCGAGTCCTACACATGCTAGATAAATGTTAGAATGTTCTACCACATAACTACTAGAGTTCCCAGTCCTGAATCAAATCACTGTAATTCTGGTCTAATATGGTATATGGTACATTTTAATACAAATCTAAATAAAATGTTATATATATTCTTTTTGGAGAATGGACACCGTCACAAAACGGCATTACAAAAATCCAGAAATAATTAGAAATGTGTATGTGTAGAACAAAAAGAAAACAGAATAAAAAAGAAAACATATCCTCCTCTGAGTAACAGTGCGATTATAAATCGTTGCTCTTCTATTATATTATACTTTATAATCAAAAGGTGAGTCATTTCTGAATTCATTAACGTTTTCATTTCGAATCTATTGTGTCAAACTGATGTTATTAAGTGCTGAGTGATGGAAACTGAAGTGCAAACTGTTCTAAGCAAGTGCAGTCCTAAGGCTATACAAGGGAGAAAATCATCCAGAGTATGTAATGGTGTTAAAACTGTTTTTATATAATCCTGCATAAACAGTATACTATATGGGCAGATGTATGCAGAGACCTGACCGAGGGAAGATCATTATGATCTTGTTGAACATCCCATTCTAAAAGCATAGTAATTAATATATTCAATTGGTTGTTACTGAACTAGGCTCCAGTGTTTTCATTAAATGTACATGTATCAGCACTGAATACATAAAACTGAAATTTCCTCTGTCAGATCTGCATCACTGAATCCCTCAGTAACAAGCAGGATAAACCAGGATTACATTATAAGACTCCTGCATGCTCATTTTCACCAAATCCTGGCTATTTGACAACACACCAGACTCTGTAGTTCAGCTGCAGATGCACTCCATCTACCACAGGGACCTACAGCGGTGTCTAGAAAACAAACTTGAAGAAATATGCACCTACATTAGCAACATGCAAATTGTTTGAATGAGGTGCAGGAAAATCCATCATAGGTGGGAATGTGAGCAGCTTAAAATCTTCCTGGGGACCTCACAACACTACACACCTGGTCCAAAAATCTCTACAACAGCTAGAGAAAACTGAGGAAATGCCACATGACTAGATGAATCCCCAGCGCTTCTACAGGGGTACAATTGAAAGCATCTTCACCAGCTTCAACACAGTCTGGTTTAAAAGCTGTGCAGCGAAGGACCATAAGGATTTTATACAGGTGATAAAAGCTACGCAAACTTTAAAAAGACTTTCTTCATGTACTGTTGAGGATGCTGAAAGGATTAGCAACATAAGAATTTAATTGCATTGTTTAACAAATGTGCTTCCTTTCCAAATTAAAATATCCTTAAGGTTTTTTTCTGGTCATTACCCATAGCTTCTTACCCTCTGCCCATATAAAGAACAGAGACATAAATTGGTAATCTGATAAATTGTTAAAACTTCATCTGCAACTGAGACCCTGTGTCGCCTTTACCAGTACAGCAAATGTAACAATGCAACAATCGGTTTGACAACATCTCACTCTTTGAATCACTTGTGAATAATATACCAATACTTCTTTGGCAGAAGCAAGGTTTTAGCATTTGGTTTGAAAAGTATATATCTGCATGCCTCACTATAGAAACTTCTGCAACCTCTGTAGCATTCATGTATCTTGAAAATCTTGCAAACCACAATGAAATGAATGAGTCACACAAACACATGTTATTATTTGACACTGATTTCACACAGTAATCTAAGCCTAGTCCAACTAAATGCTGAGTTCTTCCATATAAATCTGTATGAAATTGCTGGCTAATGAATTTGACTAACAAAGAGACTGTCAATATCTATCAATATCCACATATTAGTCTTAATTCAAAGGTTAGAGCAGTTTCTAATCCCTAAACCTATAACTTTATCCTGAGAGACCCTGCCACTAGAATAATATCTCTCTCTTGGCCCAAATTAAAAAGCTCCTAAGTCAGAATGTTACAATTCTTGCCAACAAAGATGTTAAAGAAATCCAATACTGAGCAATGCAGCTGGGTTATTGGGAATGGACACAGGAGCCCCAAAGCATTTTTTCCAAGTTCTCCACTTTTATAGCTCTGGAAGAAATGTTACAAAGCAACGCTTATCCAGAGCTACTTCTTAACACCTAAATCTTATCTGCATTAGTAAAAACATATACGTCAATAATTACAATAATTACGTCAATGCTGGTTCCACCATCTTTAAACATATTGCAATCATTCAGTACCTAAAAAGACAGAATCTGACCTGAGAAGCTTTAGACACACTTCTGAACCGCCTTCTCTGGACAAGCTACCAAGTCTGATTTTAGATAAAATCTAAGTAAATTGCCCCTGTACAGGCTGCAAATGACTCTGATGAAACTGATCATGATAAAACAGTTGAAACTGATCATGACTTGCTGAACACACAATCTTCTGGGACTGGCTGCTGCTTTTATAGATTATGCCATGAAACACTATTTGCACTGACTTGGTTTGTCCTTCTGCTACAGCATCGTCATGGTTCTGATCTCATATCCCTAACCAACAGTTATTTGTTTTAAATGGTATGATTAGGAAGATTTGTTTCAAGTCTCTAATTGGAGTCATTAGGTTCATGGTTTGGAACACCTCACCCCACAGACCTGTTTATTAACAATAAACTCCTGGTCACATAGCCATGTGGTTTAATCCAATGGTTTAATCCAGTGCATAATCCAGACTATTAATTCAGATTATAGTCGATTATAGTCCATAGAGCAATACAATGCACAACCCATGCCCAAGGACATAAACATAAAAACGCAAAAGAGAAGTGAGGAAGAAGCAAACCTAGAAAACACAAGGAATTACTGGGAAAACCCACAAGGGAACAAGAAAACAAACAAGACCCCCAGCCCAGACAATGACATTTGTATTATAAGTCTTGATATATAAGTTTCGTGACTTGCTTTGTTTACAATAAATTACTTTATTTATCTACATTTACATACTATCACCTTTAAAATTTTCAATAGTTTCCTTGCACAGAAATACAGCATATCCAGAGTTCCTGCCACTTCAGGAATGTGTCCTGGAAGTCTTCTTCTTGAAGCACGTCAAGCACCTTTTGCAATTAGCCCGGGATCTTATTGCAATATTGTCAAAACAGCAACCTTTGAGCTGGATCTTCACCTTCTGGAAGAGGGCGAAGTCCGCAGGAGTTAAATCAGGAGTTAAAACCAAAAAGTGTGGGCATGGTAGTGAGATCATGTGGATTGTTCTCCGACGTTCATCATGCACAAGTTGATGCTCGTTGAAGGTCTACCTGATCTCTTGTCATCTTCCAGGGATGTTCTTCTGCTCTTGAAGTGTGCGTGCCACTCAAAACACCTTGAACGACTTGCTGCAGCATCGCCGTATGTCAAACATCATGTCAAGCGTTTCTGTGGCAGATTTGCCCAGTTTCAGGCTTTGACGAAAATTTTACATTTTCGCTTTGCTCTAACTTGCTGTCTATGAAATCGCAAATAAAATATATGTAAATAAATAAATATGAATGTAGCCTATATGGCACTTGCTTGTTTTAGGATGTGATTTACACATAGGATAGTATTTATGGCATTAAACCAGGATGTGCTATGAGTGCTATGAAATGTTGTGGCTTTAAACTTTACAAAAGTCCCTCAGAAACCCATGTGTAATGAAAACACGATCATATTTGTTTTTATTTCTACCTCAGATAGAGTATAATAATGTAATAGACCTTATAGGGTCTCTGGGATGAACATAAACATCAGTCCCTTCATGTTGACGTCCCTGAAGAATTAGACAGAAAAGAAGCAAATTGATTAATGCATTTTGATCAATCATGCCGAAGTGTGACAGGTTAGCATTCCCTCAAGGGTTTTTAAAATCTCACCCTCTCAGGAGTTGGCTAGACGTTCACAAGCGCTAAAAATACCCTGGTGTTTTATATGTTTTTCAGTCAATAGTGCAGGGCAGGAAATCCACTTTGCACTCAGATCGATAGGTAAGGGGTTCCTGTCAGGCTCAATGGCAGCCTCTTTAGTCATTCAGCAGGCGAGCTGAGAAGCGCTGAGCTGAGTCCTTCTAGCACTTTCCGTAGCACTGCTTTTAATTTCACAAATTTGTAGGGAGGAGGATTATCCATTCTACCATAGGGTGTCTGGAAAAGCTGAAGAAATAGAGAATGAAGAAGAACCAGCAGATTAAAATGCTGTTTTATTATTATTTTTTTAAAGCCAGAAATTCAATTTATTTTCAGACTCTCCAATTTATTGTGTCTCATATCTCAGTTCAGGAACAGGCCAAACTGAATAGAGCTTATCTCTGAGCTGCACATATTCACAGGTCAGACTTTGTGTGATTGTGTGTGTGAGCATACAGAACCCATGATACTCAGCTCTAATATGAATAAGCGCACACTTCCAGAGAAGCTTTAACTCCACAGATAAGGGCTGAACACAGCCAATATTACAGTTAATGTCAGCATTAGTATACAGAAGGTTGTAAGTTTAAATCCAGACTTTTTTTTTTTTTTACTTTAAGCCTTGTAAGGGTATTGCTTCTTTACCATTTTGAACAAAAGCCAAAATGTATGAAATGGGTACATTAGAGTAATTGTGTCATTGATCTTGAATAAAAACACAAAATAATAATAAAAAAAAAAAAAGGATACAACCTGAATTATTTCACTTTCAAAGTTGAATAAGATAATTGTGATTCAGTATTAACACTCCTTTAACACTAACGACAAAGTAACCAGGATAAGAATCATCAATATTTTATATATATATAAATATACAGTGAGGAAAATAAGTATTTGAACCCTGCAAGTTCTCCCACTTAGAAATCATGGAGGGGTCTGAAATTGTCATCATAGGTGCATGTCTACTGTGAGAGACATAAAAAATCCAGAAATCACAATATATGATTTTTAAACTATTTATTTGTATGATACAGCTGCAAA
>MU551669.1:1408642-1484255 GCA_024362625.1 Silurus asotus
GAAAAAAGGTCCACTGTTGGAGCAATTATTAGAAAATGGAAGAAGCTAAACATGACTGTCAATCTCCCTCGGACTGGGGCTCCATGCAAGATCTCACCTCGTGGGTTCTCAATGATCCTAAGAAAAGTGAGCAATCAGCCCAGAACTACATGGGAGGAGCTGGTCAATGACCTGAAAAGAGCTGGGACCACCGTTTCCAAGGTTACTGTTGGTAATACACTAAGACAGGGGTGGCCAACCCGCGGCTCGCTCTTTGGCTGGTTTCATGCGGCTCTTACGTTCATATCGATTTTTGTGTGTTTGATTTTTAATGTGCGTGTTCGCTTTGCTTAAGTTCAATACGGTATTTTAAGACTTAAATTAACTCGCCCCCACTGGGAAACTTTGCGGTATATCAGACCTTGGCATGAGGCCAATCATAAATTACAGCGATGCACCGAGAATTTTCGGAAAGACTTAAATCACCGAAACAACACGTCAGAAACACAATAGTAATGACGCAATAAAAAAGCGCAGCAGCACACGGGTATCTGGATAAGAGCAACATGTGTGCGCTGTGCGGAGAGCGATTTACAAAACATGCAGTGCTAAAATTTCAAGCGGGGGTGTATCTGCAAAGAGTTTCTCCAAGTCGGGTTTAATTTATCACCTGAAATACAAACATCCCGATTGCCATTTTAAATATGAGAAGAATGCGACGCAGAAAAGGAAAGTCAATCCGAGCATGCGCACTCCGTCTGTAGAGGACGCTTTTGAAAAGACAGGAAAGTTTTCCAGTGATGGTGCCAAGGCAAAAGGCATAACACAAAAAAATATGGATTTCATTGCCATTTAAATAGAATTTTCTTTTCGGTGCTTTCCTAAAATATTATTATTGGTGTGGCCCTCTGACCCAATTCAGGTTTCTCAAGTGGCCCCTTGTAAAAATTAATTGCCCCCCCTGCTGTATATTTATCTCACCCACATGCGCATTTGACGAAAATACCGTATTGAACTCAAGCGAAATGAACACGCACATAACAAAAAAACACCAAGTCCTTGTTTTCTACCCTAAAACACCTGAAATCAAAGCATCGATCTGTTCTGACTGACACACACGTGAAATAATTGCTTCGATTGGCAACAATGGAATATGAGGCAGATTTGAAGGGGATTGTTCAAGGCAAGGACGCCAAAAGTACCACTAAGTAACATTCATCATAAAAGAAAAACACTATTGTAAATTATTATATTTTTATTTGTGGACTTGGTTAAACAGAGTTTGTGTGTGTGAGACAGTGCACACAATGTTCATTGGTAAAAATGACTGTCCTGTAGGAGTCAATTTCTGTCATTATGTTGGTGTGTGACATTTACAATAAATCTGGCTGAGCAGAGGTGTGTTTGTGTGTGTGTGTGTGTGTGTGTGTGTGTGTGTGTGTGTGTAAGAGGAAGGGATGGGTGATGTTCATGTGTGCCCATGTGTATGATGTGGCTCTTTGCGCTAACACGGTCAAAAATGTGGCTCTCGGTCTCTGACTGGTTGGCCACCCCTGCACTAAGACGTCATGGTTTAAAATCATGCATGGCACAGAAGGTTCCCCTGCTTAAACCAGCACATGTCCAGGCACATGTTTAGTTTTTTTGTCAATGACCATTTGGATGATCCAATGGAGTCATAGGAGAAAGTCATGTGGTCAGATGAGACCAAAATAGAACTTTTGGGTCATAATTCCACTAAACAAGTTTGGAGGAAGAAGAATGATGAGTACCATCCCAAGAAAGTTTTATTATTTTAGTAATTCAATAGAAAAAGAGAAACTTGTATATTATATAGATGCATCACTTCAGAAGAGCAATCAACAAAACATTTTTAGTGAATTGTTGGCCTTCTGGAAAGTATGTTAATTTACTGTATATGTCCTCAATACATGGTAGGGGCTCCTTTTGCTTTAATTACTGCCTCAATTTGGCGTGCCATGGAGGTGATCAGTATGTGGTACTTCTGAGGTGGTTTCCTTGACAGTGGCCCTCAGTTCATTTGCATTTTTTGGCCTCTTATTTCTCATTTTCTTCTCGACAATACGCAATAGATTCTCTATGGGGTTCAGGTCTGGTGAGTTTGCTGGCCAGTCAAGCACACCAACACCATGGTCATTTAACCAACTTTTGGTGCTTTTGGCAGAGTGGGCAGGTGCCAAATCCTGCTGGAAAATGAAATTAGCATCTCCATAAAGCTGGTCAGCAAAGGGGAAGCATGAAGTGCTCTAAAACTTCTTGGTAGATGGCTGTGCTGATCTTGCACTTGATAAAACACATTGAACCATCACCAGCAGATGACTTCCCAAACCACCACTGACTGTGCAAGCTTTACACTGGACCTCAAGCAACTTGGATTCTGTGCCTCTCCTCTCTTCTTCCAGATTCTGGGACCTTGATTTCCAAATGAAATATAAACATTTCTGTTAACAGCAGCTTCTTTAGCGATGACCTTTTGTGTCTTACCCTCCATGTGCAGGGTGTCAATGATCGTCTTCTGGACAACTGTCAAGCCAGCAGTCTTCCCCCATGATTGTGTAGCCTGAACGGAAATTAAAACATGAATCACGTCGAACCAAATTGACAGTATTTTAAATAGCATGAAAGGAGAGCCCCCTGAGTTATAGAAAAGCTGCTAGATCAGCATATTTCTCCATCCTCATAGAAAATAACAAGCATAATCCTATATTTTTTTTACTTAGCACGAATTAACAGGAAATAAAAGCACTGCACTAACATGCACACCATCAATAGGTAGTAATGATTTCATGAACTTTTTAAATAATAAAGTTGAAAACATCTGGCAAAAAATCTAGACGATTAGTATAAATCCAAAATAGTTTATAAATAACCCTGTAGACAGCAGTGTAATTATAACAGACAATCATTCACAAAGTTTTACTCCTATTCGAGAGAATGACTTAATTTCATTTATTTCCTCATAAACATCATCAACCTTCATTCTCGATCACTTGCCTACAAGTTTCTTCAAACAGATGATTCCAGAAGTAATTATTGAACCTGTTCGAAAATTAATAAACTCTTCCATTAGCCATAGTTATGTACCTAAATCCTTCAAACTGGCAGTTATCCACCCCCTAATTAAGAATCCTGACCTTGGCCCTTTTCAGCTGACCAACTATTAAACCTCCCTTTTATCTCCAGATTTTAGAAAAGGCTGTAGCACAGTAGTTATGCTCACATCTACTTAGGAATAACATTTTATTAAAATGTATAAGTCAGGATTTAGGCCTCATTATAGCACAGAGACAGCGCTAGTTAAGGTGGTAAATGACTTGGCCTCTGATCAGGGTTTTGTCTCTTTACTTGTTTTACTTGACTTTAGTGCAGCTTTTAAAAAGATTTGTCAGGATCCTACGGATTCTCCGTGGCATGCACTCTTGGTTTCGTGGTGCGCACTTCCGAGTTTCGCGGTGCGCACTTCCGGATCGGCGGCCATCTTGGCGGTTTTCCCACTGTACCCTGTATTTAAAGACACCGGAGACATTTACTCGGGGAAAGATTCTCACCAGATTTCTGGACCCTGAGAGTACTCTTGACACCCTGCCTGTTCTGGTTCCTGTTCCCCCAACCCTCTCTCTGATCCCTGCCCCTGCCCTGGTATCCCTGATCTCTGGTTTTGACTTTGGACTTGTTTTTGGTTTGCTACCTTTGGATTTTGGACTGAGTGAAATTCTGTACCAGTATGATCCTACACGCCTACTTAGATCAAAAGGTGCAGGCTATTTGTTGGTACCTAAAATAATGAAGACTACAGCATGGGGAAGATCTTTCTCTTTTAAAGCCCCACAGTAATGGAACAGCCTTCCATTTAGAGTTTGGGACTCAGACACAGTCTGAGGCTGAAAACATATTTATTTAGTCAAATATTTTATCAGTAAATTTTTCTTAAGTAAAGGAGCAGATCTGGAGGGATCATGGATATAGAGTGTTCAGTGAACTTTGATATTTGTATGCTGTCGTCCCCTCACTCTCACACGTTTATTTAGGTGGTGTGGTGGGTTGTTTCTTATCCCAGAGATCCCTCATATCTGTGTTACCTTCTCGTTCTCCCTTTTAGTTATGCTGCCATAGCGAGTCTTGCCGGAGTCCCCAACTGCATAGTGACATTAACTTTTATACAACAGTAAGGACACATTCTAATCCATATCCCTCTCTTCCTGTCACCCCCTCTTCTCTCTCTCTTTCTCTTTCTCTCTCTCTCTCTCTCTCTCTCTCTCTCTCTCTCTTGACTTAAACATGTTCCAGTGACCACCATCACTGCACACCTCAACTTTGTTTATCTGTAATAAATGGACATTCGGTGCAACCAAAATGAGGATGGGTTCCGTCTTGAGTCTGGTTCCTATCAAGGTTTCTTCCTTATGCCATCTCGGGGAGTTTTTTCTTTCCACAGTCACCACTGGTGACACCACAATACTCATAAAAGTTAACATCCTACAATCTACAAAATCCTCAGTAAAACAAAGCAGCAAGCGTGATGTGGTTAATTACACTGCTAATTATTAGTTTGTTAACACACTACATCGGGGAAGAGCGAACATTGCTATGCTAATGGTCTGTTCATGTTGCCTGGATACAGGGGATGTGTTTTCTACTCAACTCTTTTTATCCAGTGAAGATATTTTATTTTCTCTCCACATTTCAGAAACAATGTTGTGGATTTGTGTTGCAGACAGACTGGCAGACTGAATGAGTCATGAAGCAGAATAATTGTGTGTGTGTGTGTGTGTGTGTGTGTGAGAGAGAGAGGATTTTTTTCATAAATCTTAGGTTCATATTAAACTGGATTTCATAAGCACAGCTTATTTTGTAAGGGCTCAAGGATCAGACAAGAACAGAGTCATAAAAGTGACCATATAAAAACATGAAATCTGTTTTCAATTAGCTCTTAAGAACTCGAAGAAATAAAGTTACACATGCTACACTTACTGAATTCAAACAGCACAAAAGTGGTAGCTCAGTCATGAAGACATTGTAGTTCTGAATAGGGTGGGTGCAGAAGTCCTGTTTCAGTCACAGCTGTGAGGACAGCTCGGTGACAAGGTGTCAGCTCGGTGACAAGGTGTCAGAATTGCAAACATGGAAACGCATGTTCTCAAAATTACACCAGTCGCACGGATCCTGATGTACACACAAGGATGTCTTGGCAAACTGACTTAGGTCGGTGCTCCCTGTGACTCTGCGTGCAACCTTGTGCTGCCATCTGTTGGCCTGTTACAAAACTAGTCTCAAAACCTCATATCTCTCTTTCTCTCTCTTCTTTCTTTCCCTGTCAAGCCACTTACTGCTGCAGATGATGGCTCCACATGAACAAACTAGATACATGAGACCACTGTGGATTGTTTGACTTGAAAACCTTGTTGATGGCTTTAGACTTAAACTGATATGAGCAGCTCTACATAAATGACTTAGGACTACAGTGGCCACAATTAGTTTTTCACTCAGGTCTGTATCAATAAACAGCTGATAACCTTAAGAATGGAAAAACTGTGATAAATGCATAGTTGGTGTCAGCCAGATAAGGATAGGTTCCCTTTTGAGGCTGGTTCCTTCCAAGGTTTCAGCAAGCTTTTACCTGCCAGTGACACTACTAGAGTGCTAATTAGGAATAAACATAAATGAATAAAAATTTATGAATTTCAAATACCCACTTTTAATTTATTTATTTAAAAAAATATTCGCTAAAAGTGCAATACAAATTAATGAATTGAACTATTTATTGGCAAAGTTGTCAATTGGTTTATTTATTATCTATTTATAGGCAGGGTTTGGTGAATTTAGTGGCATGCTGGTTGTTGTTTATTTCAAAATGCTAACTTTTACTTTTATTTAAATTAAATGTTCAGTGGATTTTTTTTATAACATCTTGTTGCACAGTGGAGTGAAATATATATATATATATATATATATATATATATATTTAACATTGCATAAACATTAATACAACGTATCCAGGGGTACATTTTTTTCACGCATTACAGTTTTCCTAGGGCTTTAAAATGAAGGCAAATTGTATATTTTGAAAGCATAATTTTTCATTCATTTATGATTCATAACCATCCAATCAAATAATTTAAAAATGGACACCGTCCAGGGGGCCTTGGAGTAAGCAAGTCGCAATCTGATTCAACATTACCAATCAACAGGATGCCTGCAGTGTTCACAGTGATGGTTCGAGGCAGACTGATACCTTTGACCTCTGCAACATGTGAGTTGATGGCTAAAATCTGATTGGATAGAAACTCAAATTGAAACTTACACTCAGATGGGCTGTTCCTATAAGTAGTGCACCCAAGAGAAAAACTGTAAAATGAAGAGAATGGTATAATTGAATACATATTCATGGACAAAAATATATGTATTATAATATAATACATAAAATGTAAGTCAGTATATAATATAAAATGTAAGTCAGTATTATTATACAGAATTTATAGCAGCAGAGAAGTTTGTGTTGCCCCTGACAACCCACCACTGGTACAACACACCGAAGTTTTTGTGATTTGTGAATCTCATAAAACCATATTTTTATTCAGCATAGAACAATGGAAACATCCAATGTCATAAATTGAGAAAATGTAGCATTTTAAAGAAATATTAGTTATATTTGATGAAAGCAAAATGTCTAGAAAGTTGAGTTGGGAGCAACAAAAGACAAAAAGTAAGTGGTCCTTAAAAGAAACAGCTGGAGGAACATTTTGCAACTAATTTGGTTCATTGGCAAACAGTCAGTAACATCATTAGTTATAATAAGAGTATCTTAAAGAGGTAGATTCTACTACAAATTGTGGAACAATTTCAGAATAATGTTCCTGAGCATCAAATTATGAAGACATTGAAAATCAACTTATCTACAATACATAAGAATCTGGAGAAAAATTACAAAGGGTGAAAATTAATATTGAATGACTGATCTTTGGGTCCTTAGGCAACAGTGCATTAAAACCAGGTGAGTTCCTCTGATGGAAATCACTGCATGGGCTCAAAAAACACCACCAGAATTCATAGTCTCTGAGCACAGTTCGCCGTGTCATCCACAAATGCAGGTTAAAGCTCTATCACGCAAAGATGATGTGAACATGATCTAGAAATACCTCTGTCTTATCTGGGCCAGAGCTTATTTAAAATAGACTGAGGCAAAATGGAGAACTGTACTGTGAAATGGAATGGACAACTTGCACATTAACAGGTTTTTGAGCAACATATGCTTCTATCCATATGACATCTTTTGCAGTGAAGTCCTTGCATATTTCAGATAGACAAAGCTAAACAGCATGACTTCTATTACAACAGCATGGCCTTGTAGACGAAGCGTTCATGTGCTGCTTGCTTGCAGTTTAGACCTTTTACCTATTGAATACATTTGATGCATTATGAAAATATGACAAAAGAAGACCCAGGGTTGTTGACCAGATAGATTTGTGAATTAGACATGTATTTCCTATATTAAAAAATGTTGTGAAAAGAAGGAGATTCTACATGGTGGTAAACGTGGCCCTGTCCCAACATTTGTGAAACATGTTACAGCCATCAAATTTCTAATTATGCAATTTTTTTCCTCAAAATTGTATATTGCCTCAGTTTAAACATTTGATATGGTCTATTGTGTTCTATTGTAAATAAAGTATGGACTTAAGATCCACAATTTTTGCATTCTGTTTTTACAATTCATCCTTCACATTACAGCAGCCAGTTTAGTATAACTTCTTAAAGGACAATACTATATAAAATTAAACTTGGGTATACTTTAGAGTAGTCAATGTGCAGCTTGTATATCAGTACTGTCTTTTGAAAATAACTGCCAACATACAGCCATTATTGTCTATATAACTGCCAACATGAGTGAAAATGTAAAAAATATGTCCAAAGTGAAAACTTTGTGTGAGCACCATTATTATCTACCACCGCCTTAATCCTCCTGGGCATCGAATTCACCAGAGGAATGCACAGGTTGTTAGTGGGATCCTCTTTCACTCCTCAATAATGACATCACAGAGCTGCTGGATGTTAGACACATGGGCTTTTCCACCTTCCAGTTGAAGAGGCCTTACAGATGTTCAATAGGGTTCAGGTTTGGAGATGTACCACTCCATCAACTTCAGCAAGGCAGTTGTCATCTTGGCGGTGGGTTTGGTGTTGTATTATGTTGGAAAACTGCCGTTCAGCCCAGTTTCTGAAAGGAGGGTATCATGATCTGCTTTCAAATGTCACACTACATGATGCTTCCACCACCGTGCTTGACCGTAGGCAAGACAATTTTCTTGGTACTCCTCACCACGGTTTCCACACATGCTGGACACCATCTGACACCAACAAGTTCATCTTAATCTCATCAGACCACAGGACATGGTTCCAGTAATTCATGCTCTTGAGCCGGTTGTCCTCAGCAAACTGTTTGCAGGCTTTCTTGTGAGCCAGCTTCAGAGGAGGCTTTCATCTGGAGTTTCCATGCAAACTGACTTGTTGCAGTGTGCGGCGTATGGGCTGAACACTGACAAGAAGACCTTTTAATTCTGCAACCTCTAAAGCAATGCTGGCCGCACTCATGTATCTGTTTTTTGAAGCAGATTCAACACCTGACACACAGCACAAGGACTCAACCTCTTTGATCGACACTTTTGAAGCCTGTTCTGAGGCGAACCAACCTTGGAAAACCTCTCTATGACCCTGGCCACTGTACTGTAACTCAATTTCAAGGTGTTACTGATCTTCTATTGCCCTCGGTCAACGTTATGGAAAGCAACAATTCTTTTTCTCCAATCCTCTGTCTTTGCCTGTAAAGTGTTCAGTGTTCCTAGAAAAGTGTTCGTAAGTCGATTAGTTGTAAGTCAAGAAGGGCGAGAGGTCCCACAATGCATGCCTGACAGGCGTTCTTCTTCTCCCTCTGTTGTGTGTTGTGTAAAAAGAAATTTGCTGTGCACATTTATACAGTTCTTGCCAGGGTCAGGGCTCAAACCAGGGTCAACTGCATGAGAGGCTGGAGCTCTAGCATTCTGCAATAGCAAGGTGTGTGAACCAAAATGCAGAGAAACGCTGAAAAATGATAAAATAGTCCACAAAATATTTTTTTTTTAAGAGTCAACAAGGAGCAGGGCAACAGAAAGTCCACAAAACAAAAAGGAAAAATAAAACTCCTACAAAACTCAACAAAACCCTTTCTCAGCATTAGCAAAATCACCCAAAGTTTCAACAGAAAAGCCAAGGCACAAAAATGGGCAACAAAAAACCCACAAATTGACTCTTGAAAAAAAACTCAGGAAACAAACCACACAACATAATAACCTACAAACAGAGACAGGCACAAGAAAAAGTACTTAAATACACTCAGACAAATAAGACACAGGTGGAAGCACTGAGAAACTAACGAGGGGCTTTGTGAACACTCTGGCGACATCTGCTGGGGAAGAAATCATAAAAAAATTAAAAAAAGAAATAATAAAATAAAACTAACTGGAAGCCCTCAGGGGGTATTTCAGAAAGCAGGTTATGTGCCATACCTCGGTAGGTTTGATGGTAAGAAAGTGGAAATCCGCTTTCAATTCCAAAAACGGAGGTAACTTTCAGGGTATGAAAGTAGCCATAGAAAATAATGGTCTGAACATAACCCGCTCCATGTTCAGTTTGAAGAAGAGTTTGTTTCAGAGAGGTGATGGAGCATGGCATTCTATTAAAAGATTGTTGTGCTAAAAGTAACCTTTGAGTCTATTCACATAAAGTGAGTTGATTAAGCAAATAGTCTTGTAACAAAAATGATAATATGAACATTATAGCCATAATAAATCATAGTACTTTGGATACTTAAGTAAATTTGAAGAAAAAAAAAAAGGAAAGGGACACTTTTACTTTTACTGGAGTAATATTTTACCTCGTGTATCTATGCTTCAACTGAAGTACATGGTTTGTGTACTTCATCCACCACTGGATTTATTGTGTTATTGTGAATTAATCATCAGCTTTTAAACTAATTAAAACCCAGAATTCAGCATTGCTCTAGTGGAATTATTATTATTATTATTTTAATATTTTATTTTTTGCCTGTTCAGGTAATACAAATAAAATCGAAAGACACTGAGGTCACAACCCCCTACCTTCTCCTGCAGTCCTGCTATGGTTCTAATGTACTTTACACCAATATGTATCTTTAAATCCTTCAAGACTGATTACTGAGTTTAAATTCAACATCTTTAACAAAACTCAGTTATACATTTTTGCATGGGTTGTGTTCAATAATGCACTTTTTCCCCCAGTCTTTGGCCTCAAGTGCACATTCAAAAAAATGTTGATCCCCTGCTAAGGTTTTAATGAGGACAAGTGACATGATGACTCAGCAAATGTTGTCTTATATCATATGCAATCTGATAGCTTTTGTCATGCAGCCAAAAATAACTAAATAATCGGTCACCGCTGCTGTCTTGCAAAATTGCTAGTGGAGGATTTAGGAGGATTTAGAAGGATAAATTAAGGTTGAGATAAACAGTACAAATAAAATGTTTAAAAATGCTGACTTTTAGTAATATTGGAGTCCTTTTCTTTTTATAATTTATTCAGATACATTGGGTCTGATTATGTATCTTTCTGAAACAATAATAGAAAAATGAAATGCCTTCTAACCTTATAATGCCCTATTTTTTGCATGAATTATAATTTGTTTTATTATTGCCTACACAATTCCTGTAAACTTTCCTGACCACTAATTCAGCTGATTCACTCAATGGCAGATTAAACTTTTTAATTACAGCATTGAATCTACTCTTTTAAGAGTGTTATTGTTGCTTAATTATTTCGATACTGGCCATCTTGCCATTCTCTCACACTGCTGTCTGTAGAATGGGACTGGATTGTTATTTATTCTTGAAGACAACACCTTTATTATGAATAATCAGGTCTCTGCTTCTGTGCCACATGATTATAATATATTAGGCAACATTATGTGCAATAATTTCAATATGTGCAATAATTTGTATAAATTTATTATTGTAGTCTGAGTTTTTCTGTCAGCTGTTTCACTGATGCTACACATTTAATAATCAAATCAAATCACATTTTATTTGTCACACACACATACATACAGGGTCTGACTATTAAGATGGTCTGGCATGAGGGAATAGGATGGGGAGTAAAATAATACAAAAAGAAAGAAGACTGATAAATAAAGTATAAAAACTTAATAAAATAAAAAAAAAAAAATATATATAAAAAAAAAGAGAGAGAGAGAGAGAGAGAGAGAGAGAGAGAGAGAGAGAGAGAGAGAGCGCGAGAGAGAGGGTTTGTTTTACATTTCTTAGATTCTAATTTACCTCAAATCACTACTTAATCTCAGTGATAGACGAAGGAAATAAAACCATGTACAGTACTTGGGTTGAAGTAGAAAATATATTAGGTCAATTATTACTCCAGTAAAAGTGCTGCTTTTAAACTTTCACTTGAATAAAAGTACAAAATCATTTGCAGTTAAATGTACTTAAGTATCCAAAGTGCGATGATTTATTATGGCTATAATGTTCTTTTATCATTTTTGTTACAAGCCTCTTAGCTTAATCAACTCAGTTTATGTGCAAAGGCTCTAATATTACTCTTAGCAAACCAATCTATTAATAGAATCAAACACGAATTGATATCGATTAAAATCATAATGATCATTAATGAAGATAATGATCTTAAAACCTTCATTTTTTGTACTAATTAGTATTATTTAGCAATCAGGTGTCAGGGCAAGTTAGAGTTTCTTACACCATTTAGTCCTCCCTAAATGTTCTACTTGCTGTTAAACTAACTCAAAACTGTATCTTGCTGTTAAACTGACTCTAAACTGACTCTAAACTGTATGTTGGTGATAAGTAGGTATCTCCAAGTGCCAATTAAAACAATCTTAAACAGAGTGTGCACTCTACACTGATTGGTGAAACACTGCATGCTTGACCATTTAAATTGTTATCCATTCCTAAATAAAGGGGAATGATTGATTTCACAAAATGTTATTGGGTAAAATGAAGATAATTGACTTTGAAATGTAGTAAAGTCTCCCCGAATGGAAATAATTCAGTAGTGCAGACCGTGTATGTGCTGTCACGAGTGCTGTGCTGTTTTTAGGCGCTGAATATGTGATTCCGCAAATGTCAGCCCTGTAAAATTAAAGAAAAAAGTTTTTTTTTTTTTTTAAAAAAATTTTTTTTTTTTTTTTTTTAAACCAACGGCAATTAGCACATACAGGAGGCACGTGTTCTGTCAGGATGTTCAGGGCTGGCATCACTGACTCCCGGTTTTGTGGCACTCACTTCCGAGTTTGCTGTGCACTTCGGGGTCAGCAGCCATGGATACTGATTTTTGTTTTTTGTTCTGCCCTTTGTTGCTATGTTTGCTGGCTCTCTGACATTTTTTTTTTTTAAACCAACGGCAATTAGCACATACAGGAGGCACGTGTTCTGTCAGGATGTTCAGGGCTGGCATCACTGACTCCCGGTTTTGTGGCACTCACTTCCGAGTTTGCTGTGCACTTCGGGGTCAGCAGCCATGGATACTGATTTTTGTTTTTTGTTCTGCCCTTTGTTGCTATGTTTGCTGGCTCTCTGACATTAGGACTGTTTCTGGATTCTGATTTTGTCTTCCCTGCTTTGCTCTGTTTTTTTTGTATTATTATTCTTGATTAGGATTGTTTTTGAACTGTGATTTTTCCCCATAGCTCAGTTTTTGTTTAAGGTCTGTGTTTTAACTCCTGACTCTTTTTTTTTTTTTATTAAAGACTGTTTTCAACATACCCCTGTTGTGTTCTGCATTTGGGTCCTTCAAGTCAGGAATAGTATGTCCAACAATAGACCCAGCGGAAGCCCTGCAGTCCCAGGTAAACAGCCCTTAGGATGGCGACTGCATTCAGAGAATGTCAGCACCAGAGTTTACCAGAGCGTTACAAAATCTTACAGCTCTGGGATGCACTACCAGCTCAGACTGCGGTGTCGGTGTCGGTCCCAATTTTGAGCCAAGCCAGCAGCAAGCCCTCCTTCCACCTCGGAGTCTTGCTGGGGTGCCGCTCAACCTTGGTTCTCCACTGAGGGTGTTTCCCAGCCCCTGAGCCCTGCTGCAGGGGCTGCCCAATGTAAACCTACTTACATGGCTGGGGGGATTGCCCAGCTCTTATGACCTGCTGAGATCACAGCTCTACCTGTCTGCTCGGGCATGAACGCCTCCTGGTCCCGCTGCATTACAGAGAATGTCTCCTAGTCTGTCTGTCATGCAGAGGACATCGCTCTGATTCCGAGCCCTAGGAAAGTTGTTGCATTACTCCTAAGCATAACAGGTCAAAGAACGTCTTAAGGTACCTTACGACCCTACCCCTATTTAGGGAATTCTAGGAAGAGGGTCCACAGAGAGGGCCTGAAAATACCCTACGCTTTTGAGAGATTAGCTGGCCAAGAGAAACACAGTCTTGACTGTGAGAAACCTCAAGGCACCTTAGTCTCCCTTTTTTTTATGATTAAAAGGGAGATTCCAACAAGCCCTCCAAGACAATGGCCAAGTCCCACACAGGCAATCAAAATCGTAGAAGCCTCAGCCTCTGGGTACAATGGAGAAATGTATTGCAAACAGGTTCTTATCCAGGAACTGCCCTGCAAATGGGGCATGACAGGCTGCAATAATGGACACGTAAACATTCAGGGTGGAATGAGCCAACCCTTTGGTGAACTGTTCTTAAAGGAATCCCAGCAATGGGCTGATCGGAGTTAACTGGATCCAAATGATGACGATCACATCATGCTACGAACAGGCGCCATCTTGCAGTGTACTATGGATTAGAGAATGGTCTGTACCAACTCAGTGGAAAGACCGGAGGCAAGAAGCTAAGGATCCACAGCCACAGTTTTTACAGCTCTGTGCGGGGGTGAACTATTGTGCCACCTGCCTGAGAGCAAATATTTTTTCTGAGAGAAATCTTCTAGAAAGGGTGTTTACAAAGGGCTACCAGGTCCGCAAACCATGATTTGCTTGGCCACTAGGAGGAGACAGACTCTGTCCTGGCAAACGTTCTGCAGAACTCCGGGGAGCAAAGTGAGAAAGGGGAAAGGCGTACAGGTGCAGCTTTGGCCTCACTTGTACCATGGCCTAGAGGGCCTGGGAGCATCAGGGAAGACCAGAGGAGCCGTGCAATGCCTCTTGAGTCGCAAGCAGATAAACCTGAGCTTGGGTAAATCTCTCCCAAATTTGCTTTACCACATTTGGGTGAAGGCCTTTCCCAGGCCTGCTCCCTCATTTAAGTGACCTGGTATATATGCTGCCCTCAAGAAGAGCAGCTTCCCTTTGGCTGTAATCCTCCTCAGAGGCTGTAATCCAGTGGTACCGCTTGTATTCACTGGTCTGAAGTGGAGAACAAACCCTTTCCCGGGCTGAGACAAGCTAGCTAGATTTGTGTTTGCCTGACCTCTCCTCATGATGTCTAGCTTTTCTCCAATTTTTTTTTTATAATGTCCGAGACCAAATCAATTTCTCTTCCTCTGTAGGGATAAAAAAGTCTTACTCTGATGTATTCATTTGTGCAGCATGCTACACACATGTTTTGCCAGTCGGACTACTCTTTAACAGTGTTTCTCTGACCATTGGATGATGCAAAAATGCTGACGCTATTCTGGGAGAGTTGGCTACGTAAGGCAAATATGAAATCTGTTTGGTTAAAGAAACAGGCGGGGTTCCTAACATTTTTTTAAGGTCAAAGAGCCAGCAGTATTGACTTTTTCAGGCCCTGGGCAGATTAGATTGACATGGCAGCACATAAAGGCTGAAATCTGATTGGACAAAAAATCTAACATTCACATACACATACTGGAAGCAGTGCAGCCACGAGAAACGCTACGAAATGAAGAGAAAAAACTGTTGGGAATTAATTAATACAACTTTGTAGAACAAATATTAGAATTTAGGTTGTAAATGTAGGTCAGTGCTTCTGATAGTGTTCCAACATTTTCTGGAGCTTTTTGAACTCCTTCCTGAACTCTCATCATCTTTCAGTGATGTTCCACATATTTAAAACGCATGAGCCACTCAAAAAACCTCAAGCAACTTATTGCAGCTTTGGCGTATGTCTAACTTATATCGCGTCAAATGTCTTTGGGGCAGATTTGCCAAGTTTCACTCTGAATTTCTGTTTGCTTTTTGTTCTAATGAAATTGTAGACATCCATGTCAATGATGAAATTGCAGACTTGGTAACGCATGTTTTCAGAACCATTAGTCTCGAAAAATCTTTTCATACATTTCTACTTGTCACTCCAAACTTCTACGAGAGCTTTTTACTAGCCATTTAAATGTCTCAAACACTGACTCATTGAGTGATTGAAAGCTAACATATTAAATCACTTAACTGCTGTCCTGTTCTTTTCCTGGACATTGCCGGACCACTGCTGAGGTTTTCACATCGAAATCATTTCAACCATATATAGCTGATACAGTACATGGCGAAATGAGACAACGTTCCTCCAGAACCCTGATGCTACATTACACAACATAAAGTAAGTGTCCTTGCCACATAAAGTGCATTGTGTGTAACCTGGTGAAAACAGTGCAAGACAGACAGTCCAAAGACAACACAAGACAGTGTAAGACAACATAAGACAGTATAGGACAAATACACAAAACACAAAATAGTGCCGCCAGTAAACCGAATGTATATTATACAGTGCAGTGTGTGGAGGTAACTGAGTACAGGAGTGTTTCTTGTAATTAACATAATGTGACAAAAGGGGATGTGCAAAACAGCAATAGCAGCAGTCAAAAAGATGTGCAAAAAACAGCATGACACCGAGGTCTGGAGGCCTGGTTCAAAGCACGCAGAGGTCACGTTGCTTCTGCTGCAACATTAACATTATCTTATCCAGAGACTTTTATTGTTAAATATTCAGCCTTCGTCCTGTGTTTCAGGGACACATTACTGTAATTTGCCCTAAAATGCACCCATGCCATTTCTCTTACCTCTCCTGGGTTTAAAATTTCCGCTCACTTTGTAATGGACCTTCGACTAAGCACCACTCAGGAAAACCAGATGGGGTCTAAATTAGCCTCAGCATGTGTTAGCAATAAAACAGCATGTAGTCAAGCCATAACAGCTGGAGTGAGAGTACTGACCCACAACACACACACCCCACACACACACACACACACACACACACACACACACACACACACACACACACAGTAAAGTGTAGGACCTCCTGGTGTTGACTTCTGCTTGTATGCAAATGTGTTAGACTATCAAAAACGTGAAAAACACAGGATTACATTAATGTGTATAATAAAATGTGTAATATAATAAGTTAATAATTATTGCAATTTTTGATGGTAATGAGAGAATAAACCTGGCCCTATCATGATTAGATGACTAATATTATATATATATATCTATTTTAGGGGGATATCTGTGTGTGCAGGTGACTATTACTGTGCATAATTATTAGGCAACTTAACAAAAAACAAATTTATACCCATTTTAATTATTTATTTTTACCAGTGAAACCAATATAACATCTCAACATTCACAAATATACATTTCTGACATTCAAAAACCAAACAAAAACAAATCAGTGACCAATATAGCCACCTTTCTTTGCAAGGACACTCAAAAGCCTGCCATCCATGGATTCTGTCGGTGTTTTGATCTGTTCACCATCAACATTGCGTGCAGCAGCAACCACAGCCTCCCAGACACTGTTCAGAGAGGTGTACTGTTTTCCCTCCTTGTAAATCGCACATTTGATGATGGACCACAGGTTCTCAATGGGGTTCAGATCAGGTGAACAAGGAGGCCATATCATTAGATTTTCTTCTTTTATACCCTTTCTTGCCAGCCACGCTGTGGAGTACTTGGACGTGTGTGATGGAGCATTGTCCTGCATGAAAATCATGTTTTTCTTGAAGGATGCAGACTTCTTCCTGTACCACTGCTTGAAGAAGGTGTCTTCCAGAAACTGGCAGTAGGACTGGGAGTTCAGCTTGACTCCATCCTCAACCCGAAAAGGCCCCACAAGCTCATCTTTGATGATACCAGCCCAAACCAGTACTCCACCTCCACCTTGCTGGCGTCTGAGTCGGACTGGAGCTCTCTGCCCTTTACCAATCCAGCCACGGGCCCATCCATCTGGCCCATCAAGACTCACTCTCATTTCATCAGTCCATAAAACCTTAGAAAAATCAGTCTTGAGATATTTCTTGGCCCAGTCTTGACGTTTCAGCTTGTGTGTCTTGTTCAGTGGTGGTCGACTTTCTGCCTTTCTTACCTTGGCCATGTCTCTGAGTATTGCACACCTTGTGCTTTTGGGCACTCCAGTGATGTTGCAGCTCTGAAATATGGCCAAACTGGTGGCAAGTGGCATCTTGGCAGCTGCACGCTTGACTTTTCTCAGTTCACGGGCAGTTATTTTGCGCCTTGGTTTTTCCACACGCTTCTTGCGACCCTGTTGACTATTTTGAATGAAACGCTTGATTGTTCGATGATCACGCTTCAGAAGCTTGGCTATTTTAAGACTGCTGCATCCCTCTGCAATATATCTCACTATTTTTGACTTTTCTGAGCCTGTCAAGTCCTTCTTTTGACCCATTTTGCCAAAGGAAAGGAAGTTGCCTAAAAATTATGCACAACTGATATAGGGTGTTTATGTCATTAGACCACACCCCTTCTCATTACAGAGATGCACATCACCTAATATGCTTAATTGGTAGTAGGCTTTCCAGCCTATACAGCTTGGAGTAAGTCAACATGCATAACGAGGATGGTGTGGTCAAAATACTCATTTGCCTAATAATTCTGCACATCCTGTATATATGTGTGTGTGTGTGTGTGTGTGTGTGTGTGTGTGTGCAGAAAACCCTGAAGGAACTCAGAAACAAACCGAACAACACAATACAGGATGATCTGAAGCAGAATCTACGTGACCTCAGCGTGCTTTGAGAACCAGGCCTCCAGACTTCAGCGTCACCTGTGGCAGACGGACAGAGGAGGGAGAATCAAAAGCGCTGCGTGTGGAAGCGAACAGGGGCTAGTGCTTGGCTAAAAGCTAACCCTAGCCAGCCTGCTCTAACATCCCTATTGGTGGAAAGAATGTTCGCTCCCTGGACTAAATTAGATTCCAACAGGCTACTGTGCGTGAGTACAGACACTGCTGCGTCTTTGTGTTCACTGAGATGTGACTGAGCGACAGAGTTCCGGACACCGCCATTCAGCTGGGCAGGCTAGCCGCGTTTCTGTGTGTTAACATCAACACAGAATGGTGTTAGAACTCTGTCCTCGTTTCCACCTACTGCTCACCGCTGTTGCAGTTTATGGTTGTGAGATGTAGACCTTTTAATTTACCCTGCGAATTCACCACCGCTATTGTGCTTAAATACCACCTAGCGCTAATGCTAAGAAAGTGCTCAGTGTACACGGGACCATTAGCAAACTACAAAACACACAACCTGACATATTGTTTATTGTCGCCGGAGGTGTCAACCATGCAAATCTCAGGACTGTGCTCTTTAAATTTAATCAGAATGTGGATTTTGCAACCAGAGGAGAAACACGCTGGATGTTACACAAACATCCGGGACGCATACCGTGCGAAGCCCCGCCCCCACCTCGGGTACTCAGACCACATCTCTGGTATGCTAATCCCAGCATACAGACCACTCAGCAGGCGTTTAAGACCAGCTCGGAAGCAGGTGAGAACTTGGCCAGCAGGATCCATGTCTGCTCTCCAGGATTGCTTTAAATGCACTGACTGGGACATGTTTAGGGAAGCTGCAACCAACGGCGATTAAATCAACTTGCAGGAGTACACATCAACAGTGACCAGCTACATTGGCAAGTGCATTGATGATGTGACCATCTCCAAGACCATCACTACACCCTCCAACCAGAAGCCGCTGTGACCGTGACGCCTCCCTCCAAGATGTGCTTAATGACTTCTACGCCCGATTTGAGGTGCAGAATAACATGGCTGTGAGGAAGACCATCCCTCATCCAGATTTTCTATCTAACCACAAAGTGAGGAATGCAAAGAGTTAACTCACGAAAGTCTGCTGGACCAGACAACATTACTTGCAGAGTCCTCAGGGAATGTGCACAACAGCTAGCGGATGTCTTCACCGACATCTTGTGCTTGTTGTGCTCTTTTGCATAAATTTTTATTTTTATTTTTTGCTACTTACAATGTTTACTTTACGTCTTTTACACACCGCAGTGTGCAATATACAACAGGTTTACTGGCAGCGATATTTTGTGTTTTTTGTATTTGTCTTAAACTGTCTTGTGTTGTCTTTGCACTGTTTGCACCAGGTTGCACGATACACTTTATGTGGCGAGGACACTTACAGTCCTTAGCCCTGTGTTTTCTGTGATTGTTGTTGTATGTAGCACCAGGGTTCAGAAGGAACGTTGTTTCCTTTCACTGTGTACTGTGTTCAGCTATACAGCTATATATGGTTGAAATGACAATAAAAGCTTCTTGACTCTTAACCTCTAATGAAGTCCAAGCGAATTAAAGTGCCGCAGTGCTGAAAGGCTGCAAAACTGACAAACAAAAACAAAACACTGACAATTCCAAGCAAGAGTAAGGACAACACTTTTCTTAGCACTTCACCAATCAGGCCTGTATAGTAGAGTGGAGCCACTCCTCAGTAAAAGACACATGACAACCCCCTGGAGTTTGTCAAAAGGCACCTGAAGGTCTTTCATACCATAAGAAACAAATGTTAAACTTTGGCCTGAATGCCAAGTGTCATGTCTGGAGGAAACCAGGCACTGCTCATCACCTGGCCAATACCATCCTTACAGTGTTTTGGATTTTGCCTGTAACATAACATAATGGGGTCTTTATAGTTCATCTTTAAAGATCATAATCAATGTTTACTGGCGTTGTATTAAAAAGAGCTGTAATTACATGAAAAAGAGTGCAGGGGGAAACTTCTTTTTATATAATGAAAAGTAACTGAATGAACACAGCACAGCCGCTTAGTGTACCACCCTTTATGAAACAAGAAGAGAGATTTTTTTATTAGCATTTTGGCATTAAAACTACTTAATATGCAAAGTGGTCTAATGGTTAGGTAGGGATTCCCACCGCTGCGGCCCAGGTTCGATCCCCGGTCAGGGAACCGACCCCAGCCATAAGGGTTGCACAATGGGAAGGGTTGTGTTAGGAAGGGCATCACAGTGCCAAATCAAACATACGGATGGTCCGCTGTGGAGACCCCTAATGGGAGAAGCCGAAAGAAAGTTTTTAATATGCAAAATGTAATTTTTTTGGTTTAATTATATTTGTATCCTTATCTGTGACCACTCTGATTAACCAATTATAGGGCTAATAATCATCAGTTTCATATGAAGGTTAAAACACAATCATGAATATATCATCACTCTGGATATCATCATAGTATAAATCATAGTATATAATCATAATATATCATCATAGCTCCGGATATCATCACACAAACAGATTAAGGAATGTAATGTCATGATTTTCACGGAAACATGGCTTAACAACAACATTCCCAGCAGCGCCATTGAGCTCGGGGGTCAAAGTGTTTATCGGGCGGACAGGACGGCAGAGGACTCTGGTAAGTGCACAGGTGGAGGTCTGTGAATTTATGTTAACAACTTATGGTGCACGGACTCTACTGTTACTGAAAGTCATTGCTCATGTCCTAAGGGAGCTATCATTGTCGCTGGAGATTTCAACCACTCCAACCTGAAATCTGTCTTACCAAAATTTCACCGCAATGTCTCCTGCTCTACTAGAGGGGACAGAACACTGGACCAGGTATACACAAACATACCTGGGGCATACACAGCCATTCCCCTTCCAAACCTGGGTCAGTCTGATCACCTCTCTTTGTTCATGCTACCCAAATACACACCACTAATCAAACGTGTGAAACCAGCTGTGAGGACTGTAAAGGTATGGCCAGAGGGGGCCATTTCTTCTTAACAACAACAGTTTCAGGATACTGACTTGAACATGTTCGCTTCACAGGCCACACTGGACTCTCACACAGACATGGACAGTTACACATCATCTGTTTTGGGCCATATTAACACGAGGCATTGACAATGTCACTACTGTCAAACACGTGAAATGCTTTCCTAACCAGAAGCCGTGGATGAACTCTGAAGTCCGTCTCCTGTTGAAAGCAAGAGATGCTGTCTTTAAATCTGGCAGTGCAGAGGACTACAACAGACCCAGGTCCAACCTGAAAAGGGGCATCAGGAAAGCAAAGCTCACATTTAAACGCCACATAGAAAAGCACTTCCACAACTCTGACCCCAGACGCATGTGAAAAGTCATCCAGTCAATCACGGACTTCAAACCCACAGCTCAACCAACCAGCAGTGCCTTCCAACCGAACGAACTTAATCACTTTTTTGCTCGTTTTGACCAAAGCACAGGACATTTTACACCAACCACGGACTCTGCTACTGCTTACAGCCCACTTTCAATCTCAACAACGGACGTCTATTCAGTGTTCAGCAGAGTGGATGCACGTAAGGCAGCTGGGCCGGACGGCATACCGGGACGTGTTCTCAGAGCATGCGCTGGACAACTGGCACAGGTTTTTACTGACATTTTCAACCTGTCACTGGCCCAAGCCACGGTACCAACATGCCTGAAGACCACTACTATCGTACCAGTGCCTAAGCACTCAGCTGCTAAATGCCGGAATTACTTTCTCCCGGTTGCACTCACCCCCATTGCTATGACGTGCTTTGAGAAACTGGTCCTGAATCACCTCACTGCGGGCCTACCACCTACACTGGACCCATACCAGTTTGCCTAACGCCCGAACAGGTCAACAGAGGATGCAGTTTCCACAGCTCTTCATTCTGCTCTCACCCACCTGGATAAAAGAAACATGTACATCAGAATGCTGTTCATTGACTTTAGCTCTGCGTTCAATACAGTCCTCCCCACTGTACTGATCACTAAGCTCAGTGTACTGGGTATCTGCACCTCCACTTGCAGATGGATTCTGGACTTTCTCACCAACAGACCTCAATCTGTCAGGTTGGGAAACCAGGTATCTTCAACCCTAATTCTGAACACTGGCATACCGCAGGGCTGTGTTCTGAGCCCACTGCTCTACTCCCTGTTCACCCACAATTTTGCTCCTCTGTATAACTCCAGCATCTTCATCAAGTATGCAGATGACACCACCGTGGTCGGCCAGATCGACAACAACGACGAATCGGCCTACAAGGAAGAGATCTGTAATCTGGCAGCATGGTGTGCCTCCAACAACCTGACTCTCAATGCCACAAAGACCAAAGACCTCATTGTGGACTTCCGGAAATCCAACAGCAGGAGACATCTACCAGTCAACATTAATGGAACCGAGGTAGAGCGAGTCTCCAGCTTTAAGTTCCTGGGAGTTCACATCTCTGAGGATCTGACATGGCAGCAGAACATGTCAGCTCTGGTTAAAAAAGCACAACAACGCCTGTACTTCTTGAGAAGTCTCAAGAAATCTCATCTGTCCCCAGGGATTTTAACGAGCTTCTACCACTGCATCATTGAGAGCATCCTGACCAACTCAATCACTGTATGGTACGGAGGATTCACTGTGTGTGAACGTAAAGCACTGCAAAGGGTGGTCAAAACCTCCCAGCGCATCACTGGCACTCAACTACCTGCCATTGAACACCTTCACCACAGCAGATGTCTGCGCAGAGCTCACAGCATCATCAAGGACTCTTCACATCCCAGTCATAAACTGTTTAACCTCCTTCCATCAAGAAGGAGATACAGGAACTTACGTACCAGAACCAGCAGGTTCAGGGACAGCTTTTTTCCATCCACCATCACACTACTGAACTCAACACTACACCGCTAAATCACTACAAAAACAAAGATAAACAAAAGACTCTGTACAATACATGTACATACTTCATATTATATCTTTTCACTCCTCATTACATCTGCACTTTTTATATCTGTATGTATACTTATCATCACTGTACATTCTGCCCAACATTTCACATTCATCTGTGTATATAATGTATGTGTATATATTTATATATATATATATATATATATTTTTTTTTTTATATATAGTAGACTGTTTATTCAGCTTGCTACTCCTTATTGCCATAATCCTGTGATCTGTAACCTTCATAGCCTTTATATTTATTCACTGTATATACTTCATATATATACCACTGCTGTAAATATGCCAGATAGTTATCTGCACTGTAAATATGCTAGATATTTATCTGCACTTTTTGCACAACTGCTACATTTTGCACTTCTGGTAGATGCCAAACTGCATTTCGTTGCTGTGTACCTGTACAATGCAATGACAATAAAGATCGATCTATCTATCTATCGATCTATCGATCTATCTATCTATCTATCTATCTATCTATCTATCTATCTATCTATCTATCTATCTATGAACTGTAACAGAAACACCAGTGTAGGAGCTTAAAACTGAGTGAGAAACAACCAAACTCTATTTCTACAGCAGTAAGACAGAAGGTAGTTCTGTCACTGCAGCAAGGTCCCAAACGTAAAAATTATATTATAATAACTCTGTTCATTAAAATGGTACTTATGCTTTACCTTGATGCTATAACCTAGAAATGTTGGGCAATACCTTGTATGAAGGATAGATAATATAAAACTGTTTTAACAACTAAGAAATAGGGCTGTGGTATAACTAGATTTCATTACCTTTCCACTCCCTCAGCTCTGCTTTTATCCTGAAGCACCACTCATATTTTAAATCTTCTTTCAGCTGTTTTATTTAATTTTTTAGCTCCTTCATCTCTTCAGCCATATCTGATCTCCTACATGGCTAAGAAGACTGAGGACTTGGTACAGTTGTTTCTTTCCTTCTGCAAGGCTGTTAACTGCACAGTCTTATAACTTTTGTCTTTTTGTTTTATTACCATATACTTATTTGCTTTAAGTCAAGATTGTAATGTCGTGGTTTCACCTTGTAGATTGTTGGTTTAGACTAAAAACCTCTAAGAGTAAAATACTTAATAGTTGATAACAAAATTATCAGAATGAAGCCTAATAATTTTTTGATGGTTCCGATTTCAATATTAAATTATAGATAATAAAAAAAAAAAAAAAAAAAAAAACATTTCCGGCCATCCTGTAGACAAATTTAATTATGTTATCACTGCAGCACAAGCATAAAACATAAAAATAAATCATAATTTATATTATTTATATAAATGTAAAAAATGGTGTATTGGTTAGTTTGTTTTTCTGTGACGCCAGTGATCTCTGAACCTTCTTACCTGATACTTCAGCGATCACTGTTTACTTCCATGTGACTCAAGCAAACTTCTCATCTTCTTACCTGATACTTTAGTGATCACTTTGTCTACATCCATGTGACTCCAGCGAACTTCTCATCTTCTTATCTGATACTTCAATGATCACTTTGTCTAAATCCATGTGACTCCAGCGAACTTCTCATCTTCTTACCTGATACTTCAGTGATCACTTTGTCTACTTCCCTGTGACTCCATCGCTCTCCTCATCTTCACCTGCTCAACTTGCCATATTTTATCTGAAGAAAACATTGTAGCTATTGAGTTGAAAATGTTAGGTTATTTCTTTCAATGCTTCAGGCATAATATTATGTTATTGTTATGAAATATTAGTTTTCTCCAAATCATGTTTTTTTCAACAGTAAAAAATTATTAATTTCAAACTATTTTATAGGAATGAATTAAATAATAAATAATAAAATCTTATTACTGTGTTGATAACAGGATTATTCACAACAGTTTTTATGTTTTTTTTTTTCCAGCACTACAGGTCAACCAATCTTGAGAATAGAAATACCTCAAAAACCAACTGTATCCATGGTGGTGACCACCCTTTGTAACTAGAAGCTAAACTTACAAAAGCTGAAAATCTGACTGCACTGCTGAGTTACATGATACACCACAATGTGACAAAGGCAGGATGTCAATATTGGCTGCATTTGCAGAAGATGCTTTTTCCTGACAATATTTTACCCTCCACAAACTACCTGTTCAGTCGTGCATTTGACATAACCAGCTGGCAAGTACATCATTATTGTCTTAATTCTGACTGTGCTGCTTACAGTGGCATACTGGATGTCTAGCCCATGTTTGATACAGAATGCAAATGATCAGAACATCTAAGCAACAGCTGCTATTTAATGTACCTGCTGCTGAAAAACATCCCCACAGCATGACACTGCCACCACCATGCTTCACTGTACGGATAGTATTGGCCAGGTGATGAGTGATGCCTGGTTTTTACCGGACATGACTGGCTTGGCATTTAAAGGAATTTGACTTGGCAACAGGAGCTTCCAGTGCAGGGGAAGTACAATTTTTTTTCCGTGGTGGTTGGAGCTCTGTAGCGCCGACTAGAAGGCAACAGTTTGAAGAGAGAGTGGGCTGGGTGTGTGGGGTCCAAAGTGATTTTCTTAGCCCTTTTCTCCACTCTGCATGAGTGAATTGCGGATTTGTCAATGGGGCAACAATAATCCTCTCTGCAGTCCTGACCATCCGCTGTTGCCTCTTGATGTCTGATTTGGTAGCTGAACCAAACCAGACAGTTATAGATGTTCAGACTCAGACTCAATGATGGCCGAGTAGAATTGTTTTAGCAGCTCCTGTGGCAGGTTAAATTTCAGTTGGTGAAGGAAATACAACCTCTGCTGGGCCTTTTTAGCAATGGCTTGGTTTTGCTCTGACATGCACTGGCAACTGTAGGACCTCATATAGACAGGTGTGTGCCTTTCCAAATCATGTCTAATTAACTAAATTTACCACAGGTGGATTTCAATTAAGGTATACAAACATCTCATGGATGATCAGTGGAAACAGGATGCACCTGAGCTAAATTTTAAGTGTCATGGCAAAGGCTGTAAATATATATATATTATATACATGTGATTTTTTTGTTTAGTTTTTTATTTGTAATAAATTTGCAAACTTCTTTTACATTGTCATTATGGGGTATTGCTTGTAGAATTTTGAGAAAAATAATACATTTCATCTATTTTGCTGTCACATAAAATGTCGAAAATGTAACTAAGGCTCTGTATGAAAAACAAGAAGTAACTAACAACATTCATCTTCTCACTCACTTATCTAAAAGTGTCAGGAGACTTGGCCCTTTGTCCTTGACATCAACATTTGTTTTTGAAGGGAATAATGGTCTGTTGCTGAAACTTTTTAATGGAACACAAGACTGAAGGAGTTAAAAATATTATCAAAGGTTTACATCTCAGACGACTCCCTGGCACATGAATATGTTTCAACAGCCCTCCGGGGTAAAAACATGTCACAAGTCATTAACTGCAATTTCTTTTGGTCATGGTCAAGTGAAGGACCTACCACTGTCTTATCGTATCTTACTGCAGAAATCCGGAATTCACACTGAACAAAATCAAGCCACATACTTTCAGAGGTCTGTTTGTGATGGAACACTTTAATCTACAGATCTATGATTTCAAATACTACAGATTTAACTCCTTGGTAACCAATGGCAATAAGGTTGCAAAAATCGAACACATCATTTTCAAACACCAGCCATTTGTTTTACTGGTAAGTTCAAAAAATAAAATCCAAACATTTCTCAAAAAGCAAACAAATGTATAGACATTAAAAAAGACAAGATGGGTGTGTTGTTTTACCTTCACCGAATTCATAAGAACGGGATTAACAAATAATTATTACTTATTAAGAATTTGTGACAGTGTCTCAGTGTAATCTGTCAGAGAAAACGAATGCTTAATATTTAACATTAACATTGATGCATTTGACATTTAATTTAAATGTTAAAAATGCTTTATATTTGAACTATATTTTTCTGGGATGTACTGTGTTTATCATATGACCTGAAAATAACAACAGATGCCTACTAGATTTCTTGTATTAACTTAATTAAACTCAGAATGTGACAAATGAAATATTTTTCATACAGTATATATTTTCTAAGAAGAATGTCAAAGAATACAAATAAACACAGTTTAACGTAATCCATTGGCCAAGTCAACAAAAGGCATGTATTATGGTTTATAGGTGCTGTGAACATGACACACACATCACCATCATCTTTAAATTTTGCATAGTAGTGGTCCACTTCATTTACTTGAAGTACAGTAACCATACCATTGACATTTTGCACTATACTATATTCTCCCTGCTGCTATTAGACTTTACAATCAGAGCTGCTCCCATGAACCAGTCACCAAAATATACACTGTTAGTGTTTAACTGTGCAATAATAACAATAAAGTTTATTAATGTAATTATTGTGCAATAACAATGCAAAACCGTGCAATGTTAACTGTGTGCAATATGTTTGATAGCGTAACTACTTACTAGTGGTCTCTTTTTTCTTCTTTTGTATTTTATACATTGTGCTGTATATACTGTATTACGTTTATATATATATATATATATATATATAAACGTAATACAGTATATACAGCACAATGTATAAAATACAATGTATGTACTGCAGATTTTACTGCTTTTATACATTATTATAGTATAGTTGAACTGTGTTTAAGCTTCTTTATGTTGCAATTTTGCAGATGTACTTGATTTTGCTACAGTTTATTGCCACTCTATTGTAACTCAGTTTCATGGTGTTACCGATCTTCTTATAGCCTAGACCTTCTTTCTGAGAGCAATAATTCTAATTATTAAATCCTCAAAGAGTTCTTTGCCATTGGGTGCCATGTTAAACTGCTCTTGTACAAAATACACACATTGGCAAGGTCCTGTAAAGCAGACAAAAACATGAACATGACATATAGGACATGTGACTTTGCTTTGTAAACGACATACAGCAGGTATCACATAGGGTGTACTCACTTTTGTTACCAGCTACTTTGACAATAATGGCTGTATGTTGAGTTATTTTTAGAGGACGGTAAATATGTTTTGCTATACAAGCTGCACATCGACTACTTCAAAATCTATCCAGGTTTTATTTCTATAGTTTTGTCCATTGAGAAGATTATACTAAAATGGTTTCTGAAATGAGAGGTGTGATTTTTGTGAAATACTGTGTGAATACATTGGGTACGAAAAGTATTCAGACCCCTCTTAAATTTTTCACTCTTTGTTATATTGCAGCCATTTGCTAAAATTATTTAAGTCTAATTTCCTCTTCTCTGTACACATTGCACCCCATATTGACAGAAAAACACAGAATTGTTGACATTGTTGCAGATTTATAAAAAAAAATAAAAAAATAAAACTGAAATATCACATGGTCCTAAGTATTTAGACTCTTTGCTCAGTATTTAGTAGAAGCACCCTTTTGAACTAATACAGCCATGAGTCTTTTTGGAAAAGATGCAACAAGTTTCTCACACCTGGATTTGGGGATTCTCTGCCATTCCTCCTTGCAGATCCTTTCCAGTTCTGTCAGGAAATCCAATCCAAGGAAATATAATATACTTAGAAGTGAATTCATGTTGTAGTTTATATTATGTTTCCTGTAAGCGAAGCTATTGTAATTGCCATAACTTTATATTTTACTCTTATCAGTAGTGAGATCCAACATTAGTACTGGTATTGTTGATACTATGTTGACAAACTATTGGATCTAAAGTTTGTATGATTCACCTATTTTTATTGTTACCAGATCTTTGCAGACCAGACACACCCAAATCTTTTATTTTTCATCAGTAAAGTCAACAAAGATGGAACCGTGTTTGATTTCTTGAGTTGTGATCCAAGGTAAGTGTTCCCTATTTATCAGTCCTCTAAAAAAAAAATACAAATTAAAGATTTTAGTTCCCAAATCTACAGTCGGAGTGGCCAAATTCAGGAGAGTGTACACACTGTATGAGTGACTACAATATACATGTTGTTGAGGGTTTTTTGTAGCAACCCTTATCCACAGCGACTTACAATTATTTTATTCATACAACTAACAAAGAAGTACACTAACAAAGTTTCAACTTTACTATTATATTATTATATGAAAAGACAAAAAGTTAATATATACAATATGTATATTAATGCAATTGCAATAGGATTGCAATAAGATCTCTTCTTGTTGAATATTTTTGAGTTAGTAAAGGGTTAATTTTTAGCTTTTTCTGCATGTATTTATTGTTTGAGTGGTTGAACAAATTTTAGAGGTACTGTTTCTCACATTTTCATGTTGGTCATGCAAATTGTAGAGTTTTGAGAAAAAATACCTTTTCAGTTGATGAACATTGTGTTTGAGGTGAAATCGCTAAAAGAAATTAACAGTATTGCATTATGTATATATATATATTTTTTTTCAAGGATAAATATGCATCATTGTAACCTTCCCTCGATCATCACCATATCTTTAGAGCCCCTGCAGAAATTGGAATGAAATAAGATGTGGAAGAAGAAACTTAAAATGTGAAACTTAAGATGAATTCCATTCAACGGAGCATGACGTTATGGCACAGCTTTTATTTAAATATATTATCAGCTGTCAGAGTTGAAAAGGTTTCCACTGCGGCGGTGATTACGTCGACGGAGTGTAAATCGTGCGGTGTCGTTTAAGGACACAGTAAAAATTGAAGCTGACTGAATTATATGAAGCGTAATTCTGTTGCACATCACAACAGGGTGACAAATGCTGTAGTTAGAAGTTGTGGGATTATCTTGAAATCATAAGGATGATTTGCATATCAAAGCATTTTATAGGAAGAAGGGCAGAAAGATAGAATAGAGCATGCCTGAATAGAATAGAATAGAATAGAATAGAAAGAAAGAAAGAAAGAAAGAAAGAAAGAAAGAAAGAAAGAAAGAAAAGATCAGTCATCCTTCCAAACAAACAGAGATTTAGTTATTATTCATGTCTGGATTATTGTTTATTTCTTGTGTTCAAGCTTTTAAGAAAAACAATTAAATCTCTCTCTCTCTCTCTCTCTCTCTCTCCCTCTCTCTCTCTCTCTCTTAATCTCCCTCCTTTTGTCTTTCTTTCTGTGCGTGTGTGACCTGAATTGAGATGGTGCCGAATATCTTAACTTTTAACCTTGCACTTAATTGTGCACATCTCCAGGGTAATATGGGTGAATCCTAGCCTGCAGGAAACAGTAGGATATTGGCATTGATTGACAGTGAAGCTGAATTTCCTGCAGTAGAGTGAGATCCCTGATGTTAAAAAGGCAGTATGGGAAAGTAAAACAGGGCTGAAACAGTATTAGAGGGATGAAAGCCATCCAAGCCAACACAGCAGTCTTCAGGGCTTCAGCATATTTCTTCCCATATTGAATTAAGCAGAACGGCTGGAAAAGACCAGTGCCATAAAAAAAAGATGCCAAAAAGTATACATCAGCAAAATGCAATATGCTGTATGAATATGCAATATGCTATAACAGTAAAAGATATTCACAAGTATTTATGTTCTATTGTTGATAGAGGTGAGATGCTATTGTCATTAGCGATTAAAACTCATTCATTAAGTCATAATGACATGTTAGCATAAAAGTCATGCTCATTTAATTTTGTCATTCGATATTTAAATGTTATTGATGTTAAGTTTTATATTTCAATAAATTAGACATTTTTAAACTTTAGGCATTTCATTACCATTTTTGAGGTGATGAAGGACAGGGGCTTAAAAATACTACCCCCTCTAAAGTGGGGAATCTGTCTGTTATCGTGTTAGCTAACTCTAGCTACATGGTAGAAGCGTGTTTCCTAGGTGCAAGTTTGCAGAAAAAGTTTAAAATCCAGCAGCAAGAGTTTGTTTCAATGTATCTATTTTAAACATGTACAGATTCTACATAGATCCTAATCAAATTATTTTCTAGTATCCAAAGTGTTGAATCTTTGAAGAATCCTCAAAGTGTGGATCAGATGATGCAATCTGATCGAAACTGATTCATTTATAACGAAGGAAGATGAGTGTGCTGTGATTTAACCCCTCTCCTTAATCAATCTGAACCTTAGCTGAATAACCAGCAGTTCTGGGGCTAAAATATGTGATCATTAGAATACATTTTCTCTTTCTTGAGGAAGTAAGTTGCTGCTTTCATCTCAGAAGTGGCCACTTGGACAAAGAATGAACTTCACTTCAGTTTCATCTGAGAGACAGAGATAGAAGTTAACACAGGACGCTTTCAATGGGGCGTGTTTCCATTCAGTGCAGCTAATTATGAGTAATTAACAAGCAACTCTCTCGGAGTCTGCTGTGGGGCTTCGGAGACAATCTAAGCTGAAAAGAGACGACTTCTGGACATTTTTTTTTTTTTTATTCTTGCCTTGCTAAATCATGCTGATCTTTATGGAATGTAACGTATATAAATATTATATATATATATGCAGATGATTCTCAACTCATCTTTTCTTTCCCTTCATCAGATACCACAGCTTCCGCTTGGATCTCAGCATGCTTGACAGACATATCTTCATGGATGAGTGCTCATCAACTAAAACTCAACCCCAGCAAAACAGAACTGCTGGTCATCCCCGGTGATTCATCTCCAGGTTAAGATCTCCAAATAACACTTCATGACTCTCTGCTCTCCCCTTCAGCCACTGCTCGTGACCTTGGGGTAACTATGAACAATCAACTGTCCTTCTTCCCACATGTCGCTAATGTGTCTCGCTCCTGTCTATTTCTTTTCTACAACATCCGGAGGATTCAACCATTTCTGTCCATACAGGCTGCCCAGGTGCTTGTTCAGTCTCTTGTCATTTCAAGACTGGACTACTGCAACTCTCTGCTGGCAGGTCTTCCTCTGAACGCTATTCGTCCACTGCAAATGATCCAAAACGCAGCTGCACGACTTGTGTTGAATCTGCCCAAGTTCTCCCACACCACCCCACTGCTGCGCTCCTTTCACTGGCTTACAGTAGCTGCACGTATCAGATTTAAAACACTGATGTTCACCTACAAGGCCAAAAATGGACCAGTGCCATCTTACCTCCGAGACCTCATCACATCTCGCACTGCACCACGCTGTCTGAGATCCTCCAGCACTGCTTGACTTGTACCACCTTCTCTTTAAATGAGAGGTAAGTACACTTCAAGGCTCTTCTCTGTTCTGGCACCGAGGTGGTGGAATGAACTTCCCCTAGATGTCCCTACAGCAGAGTCCCTGACTATCTTCAAGCGACGTTCGAAGACCTTCCTCCTCCTGAAACACTTAAATTAGCACTTTACAAGTTTGCTTTGTAGAATTCAAGAGTTATATTAAGTTTGTAATCTGGTGTTTCAGTGTAGATTTATTCATTGCTAGAGACTCAAAGCACTTTTGTACATCGCTCTGGATAAGGGCATCTGCTAAATGCAGCAAATGTAAATATATATATACATATTTAGTCAGGCCGGACAAACACAGGCAGAAGCCACAATAGCACTTTACGATGTTTAATGAGTTTAATTCAAAATAGCAGAGAAGGGCAGCCTGTGTAGCCCGTAAAGGGAAGCAAGGAGAGTAATCCATGGTATTCCAGGGGATGGCGAGGTTCCCTGACAATATAATATTATTAATAAAATTAAATTTGATAAAATATTATTAGATAGCTATTATTGTGAACCTTAAATAAATATTTTTTTAGTCAAGACATCTTAGTTTTAAAACATGATAAGCTTGCTTTCGCAAACTTACGTGACAATTTTGGTCATCGTAAAACGCTAAAAGACTCTGATTATCTTAAGCAAAAATCTGTAAGCTTTAATCAATGGTTTGTCAAGTTCACAGCCGATTAATGACCATTTCAGAAGATTTCACATTCTTTCCAGCAGTGTGATTTCACCTACGACCGTCAAAAACCAAGAACCAATATGAGCGCCAAACCCAATTAGTGCAAAAAATGATTGAGTTGTTTAGGGAGAAGGGCTGTTTGTATGGTGTTTTATTATGAAGGCGTGTCATGAACAAAATGAATGCTACGGATAGTTTTATTTATCTGTTAGCAACTAATAGCAAGAGAATTCGTGACCGAACGTGTCACAGATTAATGATAAAACTTCGCATGAGTTTTGTGTGTGTCAGTTTTCGACTGTTGTACAGTCTGTCATTATGACAACTAAGATCCTACAGTGTGACATGGGATCATGTGATCATATACAGTCTTAAAAGCAAGAATTGCAAAGAACTATAAAAATTGCACAGTGTGAGCCCAGCATTAGTCATTTTATTTGTAATATTGGAGCACTTAAGAAATGCAGATACAGCTAGAAAGTAACAATGACCTTACTTCACACCTCTACCCCACACCATGTCAAGTGAGTGAGGAAGTTCTTTATTCCCAAATTGAAACTGCAGCACTTTCATGGTGTCGGAATTTTGTGATTGAAAGTTTATTACTGGCATATTTTGAACTATTTAAGTGTATTAATTTTATGGTTGTTCTATATGAAAGGGTTAAAGGCCTATGCAAATGCAGGTTAGTGTTTTTATTAAAGACAATGGCAAAAAGCAAAGCAAAAAATGTCAGGTATTCAACAAACATTAAAACAGGGGTAATTCCAAAATCCAAAAACTGTCAAGGCACAATGATGGAACTGTAATGAATGGACTGTAATGAATGGTGCCACCCAGATGTGGATGGGTTATTTTTTGAGTCTGGTTGAGGTGTCTACCACATGCCATCTCAAGGAGTTTTTCCTTGCCACAGTCACCACTGATTAGAGATAAACGTGTAATTATAAGGTAGAAATGTATAGACACTAAAATTACGTTTTTTATACAACTGTATAACCGGTTTATCATTGTAAAGATTGAGACAGTGTCCATTGTTGAAAGCAAATTAAAATTAAGTGAATTGAAAAATATAGCACAAATTAACTCACTGACTGCTTTAACCTTGTTACATAATAAAGAGTCTGTACTGAGAGAATGCATGTTAGAGGTGTGGGTGTAATTGGGAACAGGTGTCAATGATTCAAACTGCATGGTAACATATTGTGCTTGAGATTGTACTTTGTGACAAACATGTGTGTAGGTCATAGTGTTCTGGAAATTGTTGTGATGGTCATGCAAACAAAGAAGTTCAGCATAGAGAAAATGGAGGTTTGTAGACTGGCCAAGTCAATGACCAAACCTTAACCCAATTGAGCATGTAATTCACCTCCTACAAAAGAGCCTGAGGGGAGAAACCACTAAAAACAAACGACTGAAATAAACTGCAGTACAAACTTGGATAAGCGTGACAAAAAGAAGAAAGCAACAGTGTTTTTTGCTTGAGGTGTAAGCGGCTTTTAAAAATTTTGCTTTTTTAAAATGTGGGTCATATGCACAAAAGGTGTCATGCTTTAAATATATATTTAAAGCATGTAGATTTGAAAGGTACAATTCTGGCTACATTAGACTTCATGAATGTCCAGGTGTACAGGTGTTCTGGGTTTTACTTATATACTCATTCTACCACAACAACTTTCTAGCTGTAATCATCTTTATATAAAAAAAAAATCCAATTCCAAATAAGTTGTGATACTGTATAAAATGTGAATAAACCCAGAATGCAATGAATTACAATTCTCATAATTCCCAAAAATCACAGAAATCCAATGTTAATTTTCACCTATGTGCCTTGTGCATAGAAATATGTCCAGTTTCTTTGAAACTGTTAATGATATTATGTACTGTAAATAATAAGATAATTAACTGTTTATTAATTTTTTGTTGAGGAACATTATTCTAAAAATGTCGCACAATTTGTATACACAGTCTTTCAAAGATTGGTGAAGCTCTGCCCATCTTTACTTCTGAAAACATCTGCCTCTCTAAGCTACACTATTTATACCCAATCATCTTAATAACTTGTTGTCAATTAACCTCATTAGTTGCAAAATGTCACTCCAACTGTTTAATTTTAATAACACTTAATTGTTCAACTTCTTCAAATGTGTTGCAGCCAAATTCAAAACGACCGTATTTCTTCCTCAGTTGAAACATTTTTTCGTGTTCTATCTTGAATAAATTTTTTTTTATTATTATTATTATTTAAATGTATTCACATTTTACACAGAGAGTGGGATTGGGGTTGTACATTATATGGACAAAGGTACATTTACATCCATATGTGGTTCTTCCCTAAACTTTTGCCACAAAGTCAGAGCCACACAATTGTACAGTACAGGATGTCTTTGGATGCAGTGATGCTTCACCATTACAATGCCCCTGTTCACAATGCAATCTCTGTGAAGATATGATTTACATGAGTTGGAATGGTTACAGCACGATCTTGAGTGGCCTGCTGTAGAGCTCTGACCGCAACCCTGATGAACACTTTTGGGATGAATTGAAATGCTGACTGCACCCCAGGGCTTTTCACCCCACAACAGTACCTGCCTTTACTAACACTCTTGTGGAATATCGATGAGACAAGTTATTTCCTCTCATCTCTTAGATTAGACCATCATTATTTTCAAACATTTCCTTTTTTCTTCCTTTGAATAAAAAGAAAACATCATGTAGGATGTTTTGGAGAAAAGGTGAGGGAGATTGAGATGGTTTGGACATGTGCAGAGGAGGGACATGGGGTATATCGTTAGGAGAATGCTGAGGATGGAGCCACCAAGAAGGAGGTTTATGGATGTGGTGAGGGAAGACATGCAGGTTGTTGGTTTGAAAGAGGCAGATGTAGAGGACAGGGGGGTATGGAGACGATGATATGCTGTGGCGCCCCCTTATGGGAGAAGCCGAAAAAAAAAGTTTCCTAAAATCTGAATCTGTTAAATACCTTACAATATTTCACTAATGGTGGCCAATCTTCCAATTCTTAGGTAAAATATTAAAACAGATAGTTTTAAAGTGAATTAATTCTGATAATCATTCTCCCACTAACCGAGTGTAAAACCTGTGAAGTCTTTTTGTGGGTGTTTTTTTTTGCATTATAAAGTTCTTGATTAGTAAATTCTTTGTTCATTCGCAGACAGAATGTTTCTGTAGACATCTAAACTCAAACCATTGCTTGCTCCATGAATCTCATCATTAATGAAAAAAATTGTAAATCGTCCCAATCCAGAAGTAGTAAACCTCATCATGTTTGACCAGTGAGCTTATAGGTTTTGGATCATGAGCAGTTTGTTTAGTTTTTCCACACTTTTCATAATTTTGTGCAGGATTTCTCCTTTTTTTTTGCAATATTTCTGCTCTCATTATCTTCTTTGAATAAATTCGATTATAATACTTTTACCCTGCCTTTTGGAGGTTATTAGTAATTACATAGTAAATTTGGTGGGGGGTTTTTCCCCTGCTCTTGCAATGGTTATGTCATCAATTGCTGTTGCTTTCCTTGGCCAATCTGTATAATGTCTGGCTATTAGTACAAAACTATTTTTGTTTTGGCTTTGCCCAAGTTTCAAAATAGCTTGCTTTTTTCCCCTATAGATCAAAGATGGAAAGATTCATTGCATCACTGCTTTAGCATTAAAAGGAAACGATGTGATGTATTAATTTTAATTTTAAGTGTGCATGAGATACAAGTTGACATTTGTATCGCTATACAATCTTTTTTTAACATATTTGCATAATAATATTTGCATATTAGTATATGCACTATATTAATTTGTGACCAATATTTTATATATAGATTGATTTATCCTTTAAACTGTTTCTGATAGTCACATAGAAAACAGATTGACATGGCAGAGGTAGAGCTGCATCTTCCTGGAGACACAACAGAAAAAGAACATCTGGTTTTGTGTAATTATTTTTTTTTGCACTACACAGGCATGTTTGTGGAAGTCAGAAGGCACATAAGTAAATTTATGATTTGCTTTCTGTCTGAACCAAAGCATTAAAAGTGAACTATCTGTCCCACATTGAATTGCATAGCATCATTTTTTTTTTTTCATTGCAACGAATCATGATGTGTTGAATGAAATCGAAATCGGATCATAATAGGGGTGAATCGCATCGCATTGCATCGGTAGCTGCTTCATATGCATCTTTAATGTAGCGTATGGCTATGAATTGACTTTCGAATCGCATCGCCCTCAGCTATGAAGATGCACATCCCTTTTATAGACACTTCTGGAAATTCATGTTGGTTTATACTTTTGAACCTTGAAATAAATCTACACAGTGGAAACCCAGGGCTCAGACCTGTGCAGACATTCAGAGCGATAAACTGAGTAGAAATCACCTGTAACAAAAACTGTATATAATTGTTATTTTGCTCAAAAACCCTTGTGATTAGCAAACAAAACAAAGAACTGGCCTTGACATTTTCCAATATTTTTAGAAGGGACAGTACATGAGACTACCAGATGTATTTTTTTCCCATGCAATTAAAATGATGCAGTGTGAAAGCAGGTGTGATGAAGAAAGTCTAATGTCTATAGGTGATTTTACTGAAACATTTGGAATGCATGAACACACTCACTGTTCATTCCACATTCATTACCTCCAGCACTCAGGAAGAGTTGTATATAATAATTCTAATCTCAGCCCAAGGATTGAATGTGGAAATTAGTCATTTAGGGTAGCGAGTCATTAAGATGACAAAATGCTCAGACTCTCTGGACCTGATTGCTTTTATTAACTCTTGACCCAATGTGTTAAACTAATGGATGAAATCCGAGTGTTCGCCATTAATAATCTCATTTGGATGTGGGTGAAGAAAAGTGCTGTTAGTAAACAAAGATATGAATCAGACTTGCAACACAATGCATTTACAGAAGCCAGTTTAAGTGGCACCTGTTATCATTAGTGCCATGTGAATAATACATATGCAGATTAAACATTGGCATACTTTCATTACATAATGTAATGTTTAATATTTGCTTTTATGTGTGTTCCATTTATTTATTGTTGTCTCTAAGTTGGTGTTATTTTTAATTAATATATAGCTGTGAAAGCCAACAAAGATGTTCTCTTGAACCATCTCTTCAGGTCTCGTTGTTGTTGGAGATCAGGCCCACCACAACAGTGTTGTCAGCAAACTTGATGATGGTGGTGGAGTTGGAAGTGACCACACAGACTTGTGTGTACAGTGAGTACAGCAGGGGTCTCAAAACACAACTTTTGAGGAGCTTCAGTGCTGAGGGTGAGGGTCAGGGAGGAAAAGGTGTGTTTGCCCACTTGTACGGCTTGTGGTCAGTCAGTCAGGAAGTTGAGGATCCACTTACACAGCGGCAGGATAAGTCCCAGGACTTCCAACTAATAGGTGAGCATTGAAGGGAATTGTGTTAAACGCTGAACTGTAGTCCACAAACAGCATTTTCGCAAAAATTCCCTTTTCTGCAGTTCAGGTGGCTCATTGCTGTGTGGAGAAAATGTCCGTTAGCATCATCAAAAGAGCAGCTCTGGCAGTACGTGAACTGTTGGGGATCATGTGTGTCCGTTAATGAAGCTGTGAAGTCTCTGACCAGTCTTTAAAAGTAACTACTCACTACTCAAATATCACTACTGATGTCAGGAGTACAGGACGGTAGTCATTGAGGCAAGTGGGCTGGGGTTTCTTCGGGACAGGAACAATGGTGGACTGTTTAAAGCATGAGGGGACTACAGACCAGTTCCAGGGAGAGGTTGAATATCTCAGTGAACACCGGTGCCAGCTGGTTAGCGCAGGCTTTCTGAACCCAACCTGTGATGCCATCTGGTTCTGCTGCCTTCCTGGTATACACTCCCCTGAATCCCCTCCTTACATCACGCTCTGAGATGTAAACGTGTTCAATTCTCCGGCTCTCTCAGCATGCAGGCTGTTTGTGTCACTAGCGCCACTAGCGTGGTTAGCTGCAGCCTCGAAGCGAGTGTAAAAGAGCTCATCTGCCAGAAAAGCGTCCACATTCCCCATTCTGGAAGATGGTGTTTTATAGTCTGTGATGGTTCATAGTCCATGTCACAGGCTCCTAGAGCCTCCATGTCGCAACTGTGACTCTAGTTTTCTTCCGTAGCGTCGTTTTGCTTCCTTCATGCAGCCTTGTACTCGGGTAGATAATATTGTCAGTGGTCTGTGTTTAGATTTTGATTTATGTATTTTTTTATTGGTATGCTTTCATAATGACCATGACCTACTGTCTGGAAACCTCAGAAACAGAGAAAAAACAAGAAGAATAGTAAACTTGGAAGTTCTCTCAATCTGTGGTAAGTGGTTGAGATATCTGAAAAAGAAAACAGAGAGGTAATAGCGAGGTGGTATAAAAAAGTCTCGAGACTAATGGTACTAACTGGTACTATTCTGACCACGTGCATTACCACTTCTGAGATTTCATCATGAACAACAAGCAAGAACAAAGAGCAAACGTGATATTCTGTGCGAAACTGGGCAAATCTGCCACAGAGATGTTTGCCAAGAAATACGGTGATGCAAGGGGTCTTTAGGGTTGTTTTGAGTGTCGCAAGCACTTCAAGAGCAGAAGAACATCACTAGAAGACAACGAGAGATCAGGAAGACTTTCCACGAGCTCAACCCCTCGAAAATGTCAAACCCATTCGGTGCATGATGAGTGTTGGAGAGTGATCTAAAGGATCATTTCCATTCTCACCGGATTTGGCTCCAACAGATTTTGCCCTCTTCCCGGAGATGCAGATCCAGCACAAAGGTCACCATTTTGACACCACAGGAACACTGGGAGCCTTAAATTACTGTACACGGGGATTATTTTGAAAGTGATAGTGTGTAGTGTGAATTTGAGCAGATATCAATCAGTGTTTCGATATTTTATATGATTCTATTAATAGATTGGTGTGTCAGGAGTAACTTTATTAGAGTCGATTCAACTCTAATAATGTTAAACTGAGTTGATTAAACAAAGAGTCTTGTGACAAAAATGATAAAAAGAAACATTATTGCTCAAATAAATCAGTACTTTGGATGCATTTGAAAGCAAATTCTTTTGTACTTTACCTCAAATGAAATATAAAGAGAGCAATTTTACTGAAGCAATATTTTTTACATAGTGCATTTTTACTTTTACTTATGTACATGGTACAGAACCACTGTAAATGGGATACTGGAGGAAGCACTACAACTAGCATGAAGATTACATGAACATTTCAGACCAATATCTGATAGCTTACCTCTGGTCACACCATCTGTTCTTGCATCTAATGCTATTGTCTGTGTGTGCACGATGAGAAAATAACGTAATAAACCATTTCGCGATCGAAATGATCGTCCATGAGGGGGCCTCCGTCGGGCCCCGCCTAAACCCCAGTATAATTAAGGTACAGATTAGTGAAGTTTAGTGTAGCTCACATTAATGCGTCTTAGGAGATGCAAAGTACTGCCGAATTACCCCCTGTTTCACTTATCATATGTTTCTCATGTGGCAGTCTGTCATATGCGCTTCGGAATTTCATATCTGGCTGTAATTTACAGCTGAGGTTTGTCGCTCTTCTCTGCCATCTGTGCTCGGGTTCTTTAATGAGATCCAAACACATCCCGGAAATCAATCTCAATTTAGCTCCAAATCTCCAAACGCTCACATTCAGACAGACACACTGAGATTTAGACCACCAATCTTCGCCTCTCCTACATCCCCTTGTGTGTGTGTATATATATATATATATATCTATATATATATATATACACACACACACACACACACACACAGGGATGTACCTCGATACTCACTGGGGTTACGTATGATGAAAGGAGTACATGCACTGTAGTGTAAACTCAACCAAAAAATTAATTACTTGTCATAAATGTTTTATTTACAACTTTAAATAAATAATACAGTAATAAAATAGTTTTAATATATATACACACAAACACACACACACACACACACACACACACACACACACACACACACACACAAACACAAGCTTGCAAAGGTAATATTGCCCTCTGGTGGTATGCATTGCACAATACATAGGTCTTGAAAGGATGCTCCATTTTTCTTACTGTGTGTGTGTGTGTGTGTGTGTGTGTGTGTGTGTGTGTGTGTGTGTGTGTGTGTGTGTGTGTGTGTTTGTGTGTGTGTGTGTGTGTGTGTGTGTGTGTGTGTGGGTGTGTGTGAGAGAGAGAGAGAGAGAGAGAGAGAGAGAGAGAGAGTCAGAGACAGTCAGATAAATACACAGACAAAGACAGAAATAGATGGACAGGCAAACTGAAAGATAGACAGGCAGACAGACACATAGAAAGAGTCAGACATATTAAAGTGCCAAGACAAACAAATTGCCCAAGAAAAATCTCATTACAGCAAAAGCATCAGAAATGAGTATGTAATAATTGTGTATTCCAGGGTGTCCTATCTTTCTCTCCTCACACACACACACACACACACACACACACACACACACACACACACACACACACACAGGTTTAATTTAATTCAGTTCAGTTTTAATTGTTTAGTGTTTTTAGTCTTGGACATTTTCACAAAAGCTGCTTTATAAATTCTGTGGATAAATTTTACATTTACAAAATAATCTCCAACGAGAGAGCCTGAGGCAATCGTTGCAAAGAAAAACTCCCAGAGATTATACGAGGAACAAACCATGAGAAGAAACTGACGCAAGGGGATTACTAATATCTGATAAAATCTTATTTGTGGGTGACATGAAAAGGAAACACTATATGTAGCTAGGTAGAATTGTTTTACTGTGTAAAATATACCACTAGAGGGCAATCTTTTTTTCTCTTTCTCCCTGAGAGTGAAAGGAGACTTGTTGAATTGTGTTTATTGGGTTTCTTGCTTTAGGCATGGCATTCATTCTTGCTGCATGAGATACCTGTCTGTGATTCAGTGCTCTGTTATACTGCATTTCTCTACAAAATTTACGATTTCTATTGCTGTGGCATCAGAATGACGGTATTGAGAGGTGGATGGCTTTTCTGTAGGACACCACTGAAAGCCTAGGGGTGAAATGCACGGCCTGCCACTGCACAATTATAAGCACAAATTATAAACTAAAATGTTTTTAATAATAGCCACCAATAAAAACAAGGGAAGTAGTAGTTTAGTGGTTAAGATGTTAAAATCCTCCTTAGGTTTTTGAGTAACCAATTAACCCTCAGCTGCTCAGCTTCATAAATGAGATAATTAGAAGTGGTTCTGGAAAAGTCTATCTGCCAAATGCCATAAATATACATAAACCAGTCCAAAATAATTTTCTTTCAGGAAGATATTAATAACATCCAATCTGGCAACTTGAAACTTTGTCGTTGATGTATAATATATCAATGAAAAAGTTTCAAGTTGCCAGGTTGGATGTTATTAATATCTTCCTGAAAGAAAATTATTAAAGCAGACATGCGTGTGTTAGTTAAAGTGATTCTAAGAGCTAAGATAATAACATCTATAGTAATAATAATAATAAGAGTAGAAGTGAAGAAGTGAAATTCCTATTGAACTGTTTGCACATGTAACAATGGTTACACATTACGGATTTGAATTAAAGACCGGCAGCTGTTACATTATTAAATAAAAATCAATGTGAAATAAAAATGAACAACGAACAAACCAAATCTTTTCTCCATGAGACTCTCCATGAGCTTTTCTCTGAGACATGATGGCTGCCAAAGACCAATATAATAGAACATTAACCTAAAAGAACTGGTGACCAGTCTGGCATGATCAGCGGTGCCAGTTTTATTCTGTGAGACTCTGAAATGACATCCCTGCTGTATGCAGATCCTGCCCACTAAACAGGGCATTCAGCACAACATTCAGTAGACATGCTGGAGCAGTGCTGGCAGACCCCGAACTTGGCAGCAAATATTAAAATTACGACTTATTATTATCCTGTGGAACGCAGCCCACTTGTGGCACTATAACTATCCAGGACTAAAAATGGAGTAAATTACTAGATAAATAAAGTCTTCAGGGAAGGTTATGCCATCAAAGAGATTCTTGTTACAGTTTCGCTGAAAATATTAAAATCAATAATTGCACTCTATGGAGTGAGCCCAACCCTGAGGAACATGTTCCCACCATGACAAGGAACAGAGAGAACCTTGCAGGCAAACGTGGGAAATCATGGCTTCTACAGAAACAAAGGTTTTGCCTACATTGCAATCAAAACACAATTGAAGCAAAGACAATGCACCAAATTTACAGACATCTGTTATTCATTATTAATATTATGAATTAATTAATTAATGATGGAAGGCCATCAGGGACAGCAAGGCGTTCTCTGCTGACCCACATTTTATCAGAATTGCTGACATTCATTTTTGTATATTTTTGTACATGATTACATGATTTTTTTTATTACATGATTCCCAATTTCATAGGTTCTTTTATGCAGCAGTGCACTGAGTGTAATTTAAGGTTTGAGTTTCGATCCGATCAGATTTCAGTTGTCACGTCGCATGTTGCCGGGGTCAAAGGTTTCCGTCACTTTAACCAAATAAGATTGCGACTTGCTTACTGAAAGGCTAAAAAATATCTGCAATTTCACATCCTTTGATTGGATGGTTAGAGATTGTGCTAGTCAAAAGCTCGCAAACCGAAATTTGCAAGCTGCACAAGCTCAAATAATTCAACTAGTCTCCTTTCACTGTAGCCACAGCTGCACCACCGCATACATCATCTCTAGCACAACCATCAATATTAACCTCATGAAATGACTCCAGGTTTCTGTACAAATTTGTGCAATGTTTTCCATGTATTACAGTTTTCCTGGGGATTCAGAAATTGTGTGTTTTTTTTGTGCAAAGTCTACAGGAAAGAATACACAAAAGTATAAATGGTTCATTAAAAAAAGTTGTACTGTTTTGAACTCACAATGTCCAGATTTGCTTAAATAGTCCACTTTGAATATGGCCTTGTAAGTCTATTAAATCCACACAAATATATTTGAGCTTGTGCAGTTTCCTACAGATGCAGGTTTGTTAGATCTGACTAATGCGCTCTCTGAACATCCAATCAAAGGTTGTGAAAATACAGATGTAATTGTTTGCCTGCAAGATAGTCTCCAACTCCAAGTTGAAATCTGTGTAAAGTCTCCTGTTATTATGTCATTTATAATAATGAGAGAAATCACAAATGCATCGAATTCAGACTGTAAAAACACGCATTGAACAACGCTGGTATTTTCCACGGTGATGAATCAGAACGCTTTGATTGGACACTCCATTCTCGACCAAAGTGTGTAATTGGTTTTACAGTAATACCCCAATCTAATGCACCATCAGCAGATCTACTATTAAAATAACATTATATTTAATATGAACACTTTTTTAATAACACACTTAGATCGTGACTGGTAATACAGCTAGCATCACTGTGCATTGATCATTTAGCTCCAAGTTTATTTCCAAATCAGTTTTTTTGCAATGCAACGATGTAATCTAAAGACGTAAGTATTATTGACTAACCTCAACATGCTTGTTATCGGCTGCGAGTTCAGTCGCTTTGGGTAAACACAGCTAATACTGAATAATAAAACTGTTGTCTTTTAGCATGTGAAGTGAAAGTGGTCATTAAAGGGGTGTATTTCATAACAATTCAATTACATTTTCCTTTCAGCTGGCTCTGTCTAGTCCATCTCCATCTTTCGAGTTTAGCATGTTTTGCAAATGGAGGGTGAAAACCATTTTACTAAAGCAACAAACTTGGTTAAGACTCCAAACCTCTACACTACAACCACAACTGTGCCGCGTACATCATCTGGAGCAGTTCAGAATCAATATTTGTCTAACAACATGCCCAAAACATAAAAAAGTACAGCAAATCAGAGGCTGTAATCCAGTGGTACCGCTCGTATTCACTGGTCTGAAAGTGGTGAACAAACCATTTCCCGGGCTGAGACACGCTAGCTAGCTTCGGGGTTGGCCGACCTCCTCAAGATGTCAAGTTTTTCTTGAAAATGGATTTTTAAGTATGTCCGAGACCAAATCAATTAATTTTCCTCCATAGGCGTAAAAAACTCTACCCCTGATGTATTAATGCGTGCTACGTGCTACACATGTGTTTTTCCAGTCGAACTTGGTTGTAACCGTTTCCCTCTGACCAACCAATCGGAGGACAGAAAAAGGCTGATGCTATTCTGGGCCAGCTCGCTGCCCTGAGGCGAATATTAAATCTGATTGGTTAAAGAAAAAGAGCTATTTCTTAAGGATGCTGACTTTAAAGGCCCTGGGCAGATTAGATTGACAATCTAACATCCACATACACGTACTAGAAGCAGTGCAGCCGAGAGAAACGAAATGAAGAGAAGAAACTGTTGGGAATAAAGTAATTCATTTCATAGAACAAATATTAGAATTTAGGTTGTAAATGTAGGTTGGTGCTTCTGATAGTGTTAAGGTCAGTAGAGAAGACTTTGCAACAGTTTCTGATTGGTTGAGCAACAGTTTCACACAACACACCCAAGATGCTCATTCTGAGGGTCTCACAGCAGATGTGTTTCTAACCTAACCTAGACGTGAAAATCTAACCTGAATGTGCACTCCAGGAGGCAGAAGGAAAGCTATAAAAAATAATAAAGAGAATGATAATTAGAAATAATTTAATACATACTCATGACAAAAATATAGTAACATTTTAATCAGTGATTCTGATAGATTGAAGGGCAACAGAGAAGCTGTTTCAGTGGAATTTCAGTACGTTTTTCTTCAGTCAAATGCATTTTTAGATGCTCTTAATGTACAACAGAAACTAATTACAAAACCTTGTTTTTGTTGTTTTTTTTTTACTTTTGTTTAAACAGATTAAAGACACTTGAATGGCGCGCCCTTGACGCCTGAGGATACGCGTGCGTTTTCTGGCGATATGGCAACCCGCCGTGCCTGTGCGCGCGCGGACCGGATGCGTTACATCCTGCGGGACAAAGAGCTGCTCTGTTTCTCCTCCGCAACGGACGCACACACGCACGCACGCACGCGCTCCTGCCCGCACGCGCGCGCTCGCGCAACTACGGTTCTGCTCGTGCACTCGGACTTGAGACCTGGTTTCTGACTTGTACTTTTTTTTTAAATACACTCTGTGTTTTATAGTAAAAAAAAAAAAGTGATGAAAGCTGCAAGGACATCCGATGTTCAATGCATTTGACGGGTGCATTGAACTCACAACATCGGATCGGACGCGCGCACACACACACACGCACACACACAGAGAAACTTACGGTGAGTTTATAAACTATTTCTGACCCCTCAGTTAATTATTACTGTAACGTGTGTGTGTGTGTGTGTGTGTGTGTGTGTGTGTGTGTGTGAAAGAGTTGTGAAGTTCGCCTTCTAGCAGAGCAGTGCAGTGCAGTGTGTGTGTGTGTGTGTGTTTTCATGGATTAATTGCAGTGCATTATGGGAATTATGGTTATGGATTGTCACATGTATAAAAAGTTGCAGTAATTCCAGACAGAGGACATTTGGACTTGTAGACCTGTCTGTCTCATTGTCTGTCTCTCTGTCCCCTTGTCTAACTGTATGTGTGTCTGAATCTCTGTCTAACTCTGGGTTTTCATGTCTCTATTTTTTGTCTTTATGTCTGTTTTTCTGTCTGTCTTATTGACTGCTTGTCTCAGTCTCTATCGATTTGCATGTCTTTCTGTCTGTCTTAACGGCTGCCTTTCTCTCTGTCTGTTTCCCTGTCTTTCTCTCATCTAACACCGTCTTTCCATCTGTCCTAGTGAGTGCCTCTCTCTCTGTCTCTGTTTGCCTGTTTCTCATCTCTTTTTCCAGTCTTTATTGTCTTAATCTTTGTCTGTTTGACTGTCTCACTCGGAACGTCTTCCTGTCTCTCTGTCTTTTTGACTGTGTATCTGTTTATCTATCATAATGACAAATATTATGTGACGGCACAACGATGCTCTCCTCACACCAGGTCCCTGAGTTCCACTTTACAGCTCGAACAGCTTTAATCAGGACAAACACACTTCATCACACTTCTCATCAGAGCAGGAAAGTGAGTGACAGCTATATATGTAGGTGAGGGTATGATAATGTAGTCGCTGAAAGGCAACCAAGTGAATAAAATATATCCCAGTGATCCTACCAGTTAAACTCAAGTGGGCTTCAGATATGAGGATATGGGATACTGTTTTCTCTACTGTCCTGAACTCAGCATCACTGACTTATATTATATCATTTGACTATAAATATGAATTAAATGATTCACAATAGTCTATTCTCTTCATTTCATAATGTTTCTGGTTTCAGTATTTTATGAGTCATAAGTTAGCATTTAAATCGATGTTGCTTTAATCAGTCAGACTGCATTTCAGCCACTTCAAGGCCCCTAGCAGGCAACAAGTCACCTCAGCATTTTCACTTCCCTTGATTGGTCAGAGAGCGGACTACTGCAAACCGCATCTGTAGCAAACTGCACTTATTATTTCGCAATGAGGAGATTGATTTTGTCATAGATATACAAAAACTGAGTTTTTAAGAAAAGCTGAACATTGTGAGCAAAGACGTCCAAAACGTTGTTGAGCTTTTTTCCATGAAACATTAACACTCGTGTTTTCTTTCCTGAATTTAAAAGAAATTGCACAAAAATTCACTTATGTATGTCAGCAATGCACAAAAATGCAGGAAAATCCGTCATTCTGATGAGTTTAATGTCGATGCTCCTGCTAGAGATGATGCATGCAGACAATGCGGCTGTGGCTACAGTGAAAGGAGACTTGTTGAATTGTGTTATGAGTTTTGTGCTTTAGGAACGCCATTCATTTTTACCGTGTCTGTCACCTGTGTGTGATACTGCGTTTCTGTATAACAATGATGGTATTAAAAGGTGGATTTATTCAGGTAGGACACCACTGAAAGCCTAAGTGTGAAATGCATGGCCCACCACTGCTGATCAAAGCTGCCAATCAAGTGTGCTCATTAGAATAATAATAGGGCACACCGATTAGGACAAGACCAGATCGGCGGCTATTTGTAATATGTTAAATTGTATTAATTTTTTATATATATTGTGGTCACGATTTTGTGCAAAAAAAAATATAACAGGAGGTGAAACTGGGGAGAGTGAGAGCCATTCACAGTGGGAGAGAGAGAAGGCCACCAGCCCATTACTGCACAAAGGAACTCTGTGTGTGTGCAGAACGTGTGTGTGTGTGTGTGTGTGTGCACGCTATTTGCATGGATTTGTTTATTAGCCTCTTCTGTTGGCTTCTGTTTGTGCAGACATATTTCTGAATTTCCACCAATTTCGTATGTGTACGGCGGAAATCACATCTTAAGCAAACTTAAGTAATTCCGCACCCACTTTCAGATTTTGAAGGAACTTACTCACCTTAGGCACACGCCCCACTTTGATTTAAGAGTGTTTTTTTTTGGTCATTAAATGTGGCCAAGAATTTGCTAAATTAATTACATATGTCTTGAAACATGTTACCCAATGCAGGTTTTTCTGTCAGAATAATTGTTAAAAATGTTGAGTTTTCAATATCAGTCGTTAATTGACGAGTGTGTGTGTAACCAAGTAGCAGGAAAGCTGGTACTCATTTACATGCGTATGTTGATTAGATATCTTCTGTTGGCTACAGTCATGCTGTTTTGCATAGACAGGTACGTTGACATCCTATTTAGCGCTCTGTCTTCCCTGCAGGACTTTCAGATGTGTTCACATCGCTCCAGATATCTTCACAACACCCTTTTCGAGCAACGATGGAGCCAAGAGACCGGGACGGTGGCAGTGGCCTTTTCACCCTCCACCAGATCCAAACTGTTCACTCTTGCAACGAGTACACCGAGAGTCCTACGAACTGGGCCCGCCCACAAGTCTCTGACTCTGCTCAGGTAGAAGGTCCAGATGATCACACTCTGGATTCTTCGCATTCGCCTCAAAGTGAGCGGAGGTCTACTGAGATTGGAACATCGTCGGAACAACGGACTGTGGAAGGCGAAATTGTAGTAAAAGAACAGCCGGAGATATTCGAACCAGGTGCGCAAATGGGATTGTTTGTAATATGCACGCAGGAGCTAAGCCTTTTGGAAACTTTGGGACAAAAAGTGACAGCAGTGGAGGAACAACCATGTAGCTTTGACTCGAAGCAGGACGTGTTGGAGGTGCCCGGCAGCTGCATCTCAGAGCAGAGAAGTCTGGCAAGCGTAGCTGAGCCAGATGTTGCGATACGGGAGCAACCCAAAAGCAGCGACTTGAAAGAGGAAGAGACGAAGCTGCTGGGAAGCTCTTCCACAGATCACAATATGGAATCAAAACAGGAAACGACGAAGCAACACAACAAGAAGCACCCAAGCCCATGTGATCGCTGCAGGCGCTGCAAGTGCAGGGACTGCGCTGCTGCCACACCCCTTCCGAGCTGCTGGCTGTGCGGCCGCCGCTGCCTGTGCTCGGCCGAGGCAGTCGTGGAGTACAGCACATGTGTGTGCTGCCTCAAAGCCGTGCTCTACCACTGCTCCAGTGACGACGAGGACTCCAGCGCCGACGCCCCGTTTTCCTGCCGCGAGTCCCGGAGGTGTACGCGATGGAGCACGGCCGCAGCCATGGCTTTCTTCCTGCCCTGCCTGTTGTGTTATGGACCAGCCCGAGGCTGCTTGGCACTGTGCCAACTCTGCCACAACTGCACCCACCGGACTGGCTGTAGATGCAAAGATCCGAAAGTTGCTCAAGACTTCTGATTGGGTTTTACTTTGTTGTTTAGGCACTGATGGAGATGGTGTTGGTTTGTTTTGTATTTGGTGTGTGTTCTCCTTTTTAATAATAGAAGCCATGTCTTGTTTTTAATTTTGTAATAATAATATATGTTACATATGTAATGTAATATAATAATGTTATACACCGACCAGGCATAACATAATAATATCATAACATTATGACCGGTAAAGTGTTTAACACTGATTATCTCTTTATCATTGCCCCTGTTAGTGGGTGGGATTTATTAGGCAGCAAAGGAACATTTTGTCCTAAATTTTTATTTGTTAGAAGCAGGAAAAATGGGCATGTGTAAAGATTTAAGCGAGTTTGACCAGGGAAAAATTGTGACGTCTAGACGACTGGGTCACGGGTGGCCGAGGCTCATTGATGCAAGTGGGGAGCGAAGGCTGCCGACTTCCTGTAACAGACGATCTCCTCTAGCTCAAATTGCTGAAGACGTTAATGCTGTTAATGATGGTTAAGGACTGTTTTGGCAGCTGAAGGGGGACCAACACAATATATGGGAGGTGGTCAAAATGCCTGATTCTTCATGAAATTCTTCATTTCCGACTGAAAACGAATCATTTTTAAACCATTCTTTGTAGTTTATTTGGCTCACGTTTTTATTTCAAATGTTTCGGGAAGTTCTGGTTGTGTGACCGTAGACAACACTGTAGACCAGAAACACAAAGGAGTGCAGAGTATATTTACTTTTATTTATGTAAGGCATTTCATGGCCATGGCCCAGAGCGATTTACATTTATCTCTCCATACTTCATTCTTCATCTAAGCAGCTATGGGGTTAAGTGCCTTGTTTAGGGGCCCCAGGGTGGTCTCTTGGTGTGGCTGGGATGAATTTGCAATCTTTACAAACTTTAGACCCAAAATCCAATGCCTTAATCACTAAGGTACCAACCTTCACCTATATTTTTGGTTTGCAGTGTAGACAGGCCGACCTGTTTATAATTCTGATTCATTTTATTGTTGTCATGGTCATTTGTTTGTTGACAGAATGTAGGTTTAACACTGTACAAAGTGAGAAGGCAGCGAAACTCAGTGATTCCCCCCCCAGACTCATGAATCTAAGTATTTTTAACTCAGGAATTAGATTTGCTTTGACTCATGATACTGATTTGATTTGTCTCGCAAATCTGATTGTGATTTTGACTTTTTTTTTCAAATTTTACCTAGATTTTTTATTTTGGTTTACTAAAGTCTAAATGTTTATTAATGTTGATATAACTAGCAATAACACTTTTCACATGTTTTACACTTAAAGCTATTTATAAATTACTCATTGGATAAGTGCCTCAGAGATTTTTTTAATTTTGTACATTTGAGCTGTGAAAAAAAGTGCCACGTTATACCTGGACACGTCGAAAGATCTTTATACATTAAACATTTATGGAGCGTTTATTGTATTTTATGTAAATTTGAATTTTTTTTCAAGGTTTGATTTATTCCTGGAGCAATACTTGTAATATTGTACAGTGAAAAAAAAATTGATGCTCTAATGTTTAAAAGATATTTATTTTGAAGTTTTTTTGTGCAAAACAAGTATTTATTTTTACAGAGGCACCTATCATGCTAACGTTGAGAAACGTGAATGCTGTATATAATGCAAATAAGAGTGTGTGAAAGTTATATTCATGATGAAGCAGAAAATATATTAACGTTGTTGAAGTTGACCCATGATGTTTTCTAAAGGTTTTTTTTTTATTATTATTCTTATTGCTTTTGTAACATCCGCTTACAAAGAGGCATTGTGAAGACTTTCTGTGGCTTTTTGTTGCTGAGACCCACTCTCGGGTCACATTTCAGAAGACAGAATAGCCGATACAGAGAACACCTGGTACATGCAAACTCACATAGAAAGATCTGGTTGATTTTATGAACTTATCTTAAACATTCATGTGATTTGTTGGATAAAATTACATTTATGGTGTATGTTCTTATTTATAGGATTCAATAAGTTATAGACTCAATGCTGTATGGTTTACTATTTAATTATTGCCTGTCTATAAAGAGACGACTAAACCTGAACTTCACCTTTCGACCTATCTGATACTACTATTTACAACCAATTCTATCTAAAATATTTCTACACATTATTACACATACCACACTTATGATCAGGTCTGTATTTGTGAACAGTAAGTATTATTTGGCATATTTTTTTAAATGGTATTACATGGTATACAAATATAAAAGGATATTCCAGACTATTTTGAAAAAGAATTTGCTAATTGTATTTGCAATTAGGTTTTCGATACAGTATGTGGATGCAGAAATTGTGAAATAATCAAATACGCAATTCCAAATATTGCATTACTATTTGCATTTTCGCTTTTGCAAAAGCACAGCGATGAGTCTATCAAAAGATGTCCTGGTTCTTTAGGTGTTCTGTCCTTCACAAAAAGCCTGTTAGCCACTTCATTTAGGTTTGCAAAGACAACTTTACTGATGTTGCTGTTCCTCAAGGTCACAAACTTATTTTACCTGTCCGAAACTGAGTAAGAGGCAATCTGTATGAACTGTCATTAACTTGCTGCACGTGCATAATAATGTCCGCCACAATTTCACTGACTATCTCCGTTGTTCAAAACATTCCACAAAATCGTCTATTACTAGCATTTCCCCTGTTGGCCATCAACTGTGAGTGAGGTCACATCCCAACACAAACACGCCCACTAATATAGTCTTACCCCTGACACTTGATTGACAGCTTTTAGTGCAAGGCATCGAAAATATAAAGATTCTCTTTAAATTTATGGCAGGCTACAGACGTGCCACTGGAACAGTGAAAAAGTAAAGGTGGTAATTAATATTGTTATTTTAATGTAATTGTCATAAATCGTAAGACACACGAAATACAGTTGCCAATGGAAAATTTGAAAGCGTTCACGAAAACGCAAGCAGTAACGCACGTCACGACACAATTTATCCATGGAGAACACGATAAGACAAAGTACTGAACCATGTCACCTGTTGTGTCCTAGAATTCATCATTAAAAAAATTGCAACTTGCGTAAATGTTACTTCACAACACATCACCACATCTATTTTTGCACCTACCAGTGAATTCAGCTGTTACTATAAAATAGTTATTTATTCCAGTAATTTATTCATTTTCTTTTTATGTTGAAAATTAATGGCTTCTATTTAATCAGAATCCAGAATTGAACAAGACTGTCATGTTGGTTCTGCCTAACCTGAGAAGCTAAACGTCAGAGCTAGCATGGAATTACATCATTTTTACCACTAGAGATTAGAATCTGTGTTCACTAGTCAAGCTAGCTAGCAACCTGTGATTAGCGATTTATATTTTTCCCCTTAAAACCACAAGCAAATATGCCTGAATGCAGCAATGTTGATTAGAAGACAGTTATGTTAACCATTTTTCTGAGGTACCAGTGTGACCAGTGCCCTGCCGCTGGATGGTGTTCTCTTCGATTGGACGCCACTCTGTGCAGTTCGAGATCACATCACTGCACACCTCAACAACGTTTAGAGATAAATGGACATTCTGTGCCACCCAGATGAAGGAAGGGTTCCCTTGAGTCTGGTTCCTCTCAAGGTTTCTTCCTAATGCCATCTCAGGAAGTTTTTTCCCATTGACTTGCTCATTAGGGAAAAACTTACAATTATAAGGAACAAACGTATTTATTCTTTATTACTGAATTATCTGTGTAAAGCTGCTTTTAGACAATGTCCATTATTTAAAGTCATGCATTTTTGTTGTAGCCTATGCAGCGGTGAGGAATGTTTTGAAGCTAATACCTACCTTGACTGGTTACCTTAAATCAAATGAGTTTAATTTGAAAACCTCAATAACCTATAAACAAGTCGCCCACACACAGAATTTCGACTAGGACCTGGAGTGATCTGTGCCTCCAATAAACAGCCTCAAAATGTCAGTATGCATTTAAATAATGATTAGATAAATTAATTGTGTTCATAAATAGTTTTTTTTCTAATGCTCTTCTGTGTAATTTATTTTACAGCTAAATTTAATTCTGGATGCAAACTCTTTAAGAACATTGTTTTTAGTAGAGAAAAAAAGGAACTAGCTGGTCTCTCTCTCTCTTTTTTTCTTACCGTTTATCCTTTCTCTCTTTTACACACACACACACACACACACACACACACACTTCTGAGAAAGTTGTCTACGTGTGTACGCCATTTCCTGTGGAAACTAACCACACACACACACACACACACACACACACGCACACACACACACACACACACACACACACAATATAAACTAAAAGACTTAAAAACACTGGCTAATGTCATTGTCAGCATGTGATATGTGTCATTGGAAAAATTCAATCTCACTGTGTGATCTCCAGATTAGTTTACGCACTATCAGTGGAAAAAAACCTTCACTGTTGCAAAACTGTGTGTGTTTATGTGTGTGTTTATGTGTGTGTGTGTGTGTGTGTGTGTGTGTGTGTGTGTGTGTGTGTGTGTGTGTGTGTGTAAATGCAAAATGAGGTCTGATTGCATTAATTTAATGGCATACATAAAAAAAATACATTTATTTGTTGAAAAAAACAAAACATGGTTATTCAGATTAGGAAAATGAAGTTTTATTAATGTGGGGTTTTCATGTCATTATTCAGATGTATGAATTGCTGCAATAGAGTTTCTTGTGTCCATTTATTACTGAAATATTTATTATACTTCTGATTATATTTACGATACCTAGGGTAGCGTCTTATTCACTGTTTTATCTTAATTTTTTTGTTGTATATTAATACTTGAAGAGATTGAAATTAAGACAGAACAAATGTGAAAACGTGTTAAATAACCAAGAATAAGTTTCGTACATGTAAAAGGTGACTAGCCACCTTTAGTTTTAAGGACAGCTTTGCAGTTTCTTGGCATTCTCTTTCTCAGCCTCATGAGATCACCTGGAATGGTTTTCCAACAATCTTTAAAGAGTTCCCAGATGTTGAGTACTTGTTGGCTGCTTTTCCTTTACTCTCTAGTCCAATTTATCCCAAACCATCTCAAAGATTGACATCAGGTGATTGTGGAGACCAGGTGATCTGAAGCTGTACTCCATCACTCTCCTTCCTGAACAAATATATCTTACATAAACTAAAGGTGTGTTTGGGGTCATTGTCCTGTTGGAAAACAAAGTGGTCCCAGTTAGTGCAAACAAGATGGAACAGAATATTGCTGCAAAATGCTTTGGTAGCCATGTTGGTTGAGTTTGCCCTCAATTTTGCATATAGTCACCAAAAGTGTAACCAGCAAAGCCTCCCCCACACCTTCACACCTCCTCCTCCACAGTTCAAAGTGGGAACCTCACATTCAGGAACTGCTTGTTCACCCTCTCTAACAAAAACATAGTAGTTAGAACCAAAAACCTAAAATCTGACTCATCTGATCAAAGGACAGTTTTACACCAAGTTAATGTTTATTTCTTGAACCAAGCAAGTCTCTTCTGCATGGTGTTCTATTGGTTTCTTTGCTACGTTGCTGCACAGTCTCTTCTGGACAGTGGATGTTGAAATATGTCTGCCAATTGAACTCTGAGAAGCATTTATGTGGTTTCTAAGGCTGGTAATTCTAATAAGCTCATTCTCTGCAGTAAAGGTAGACATGAGAAACCAAGCTGTCATCAAAACTACATGTAGCTATTATGGACAATCTTTAATATAAAACATATTCTGGGTTGTTTAACAGTTTATTTTTTATTAATACATAATTCCAAAAGTGTTCTTTCATAATTTAGATGTCTTCAGCATTACAATGTTAATAAAAATAAAGGAAAACCACTGATGAAGGTTTGTTTAAACATTTAAATGATACTGTATGTATATGTGAATTCAACTCAAAAACACACTCCTCTTTTTTTTTCATAATTTCTTTCTTCATACATTTTTGGAGCCTGAGATCAACACTTAGCTGAGGCTGAAACAATGATATGAATGCATGCAGAGAGTAAGAATGACAAATGAGGTTTGGCATTATAATGTATAGAACACATTTGTGCATTTACTGATTTTGACCTGGGAACGGGAGCTTTGAGGATGGATTTGGACTGTAGTTATTGTCAACTCCAGTAGAAGTAAACTTTTTCACTTGAGTAAAAGTACAAAAGTATTTGCCTTAATATATACTTAAGTATCCAAAATACTTATTGTGACTACAATATTCCTATTATATTTTTTGTCAAATGACTCAACTCCGTTCATCAGAAAAGACTCTAATGTTACTTTTAGCACAACAATCTATTAATAGAATGATATGAATGAGTCAACCACTGATCGATATCTATTCAAACTATCATGAGCTCAAAACCTTCTTTTCAACTACTCTAAAAAACCGCACAAATGAGGCCACGGGTGTTGTAGCAAGTCGAGTTTCTTCTATCATGTTGAACCGTCGCTGAACTGTATAGCGGTGATGAGTAGATACACCAAGCGGCAATAAAAACAAGTTTAAAACAGAGCGTCTATGACCCTGATTGGTGGCTTGTTGTGTGATTAATGTTAAGTGTTTATCCACTTATTAATAAAAAGCAATAACTAATTTGCAAAATGTTGTTGAGTAAAAAGGAAGATATTGGAAATGTAGTGAAGTTAAAGAAAGAAAAGATCACAACCTGGATCATCTCCCACCTGTATACAAAGCCCTTGTATGCAAGCGACCCACTGTCTCCCGCACAGTGAGGACATGGTCTGGTGAGACCAGTGAGGCTCTGAAAGACTGTTTTGATACAACTGTGTGGGAGGAATTGTGCAGTCCACAAGGGGAGGATATTGACGATTTAGTGCAGTGAGGCTACTGAAAACCATTTTTGACTTTGTGGTGGCTTCCGACATCTTTTATGGTGTGGTCTGCTGGTGCAGCAGCATATCTACTGCAGACAGGAAGAGACTGGACAAGCTGATCAGGAAGGCCAGCTCAGTCCTGGGGATTCCCCTAGACACTGTACAGGAGGTGGAAGAAAGGAGGATGGTAGCTAAACTATCATCATTTCTGATGTAGAACGACTCTCACTCCCTGTATGAAAGAGTTTCATCTCTGAGCAGCTCCTTCAGTGACACACTGTTACATCCTGAAAGTGTCTGAAGGAGTGATATAAGGTATTTTCTTCTTGCTGCTATTATACTGTACAAACAAACTGCTCCCAGTGAACCAGTCACCATTATGCACACTGTTATTACTATTTATTTAAACTGCATTAACAATACCTTACATATACATTATACCATTTTGTGCATTAAAAACTGTGCAATAACAGCATTTTAAACTGTGCAATATTACCTGGTGCAATTTATTTGAAAGTGTAACTACTGTATTGTTTGTTTCTTTTCGTTTATATTGTTTTATATTTTTTTATAGTAAAAGCATGATTGGCACTGCCACAACAGGCTGGTACAATGGCCAAAACAGCATGTTTTTTTTTTTAAACCACCTCAAAAGCTGAAAAACAAAGGAAAACTTAAATAAAACTGCAGACAAATTAAATGCATAAGTGTTCTACGCCTTTTTTTTAATTCAATACTATTCTTTTTACATATTACTTTCTTAATGTCAGACATGACACACTAGAATTAACACACTCATAATAACGGAAAGACATGACCGTGACAGACTTCCTGTATCGCCTCTACTTATAAATCCGTGATCCAATCCTGTTTATGTAAAATAAGCCTGCAGTTTTGAGCTTACAGACCTGTTGCTATGACAGCGACTTCAGGATGAAATTTGAAGAAGCTAACAATCCCAGATCATGTCAAATTGTCAACAACTAAGTAATACAAGAATGAAAAACAGGCCATTGGTCTATTTTTATGAACTGACTCAAACTGTTGTTTATGTCTCAAAGTAGTGAAACCTGGTGGGGTCATCAGCTGTTGTAAACTGGTAAAGATGACGTGTTGTATCTACCTAAAATACATACGAATAATTTTGCGTCACACTTTTGAATTATATTCAACTTGACATTTTATGTAAATAACAAGAAAACCTTTGATTCTTTTACAATCTAGAACAATTAAATAAAAATTTGTCTATAGCCCAATCACCTCAGAGTGCTTTACTGCTGACCATTATGGTTATAAAGTGTACACATTTACTTCCATTATAATGTTTGATGTTAACACGTGATTGGCTGATTAGATAATTGCAAAAAAACGAACAACTGCTCCAGTGTCTTTGTTAAAGAAACCACTAAATGTACCCAAATTATTTCAGTGGACCTAAAACTGAATGTTCTTGCTTTAAGTCATGAAAGAAAAAACTTTAATAAAGTGTTTATTCCTAACTGTCACAAGATTCTCTTTTAGCATCAAGTCTTTTTAACTTTACATCAGAATCAAAACACACACATGCTAAGCAGTTTTGCATGCTGACACAAGAAACTGGAAAAATACATCCATTTTATCAGAGGAGCCATTTGAATGATGAAAATCAGGCTGGATGAACTTCCTCCAAACCTATACTACATTTGCATCTACTGTGTGTGTGAGAGAGGGAGAACACACGAGATTCTCTGTTTGACTACAATTTGTCACTGCTGGGTTTATCTTCTCATCAGCTTGTTTGAAACCCTGTCTCCATTTTTGAGTTTATCAGTAACAGAGGCATTTTAATGCTTAGTCATTAAAAAGGATAGCACTTTACCACTAGCTTGTTACATTGCTAGTTTGTTTACAAGCTTTGTGTAAGTGGCATAAGGAGGAGACATCGTAACGATTTCAGATGATACTTTAGACATTAATCTCTTTTGAAGGATATATTAATCCCCCTTGTATGTAGTAGTTAGAGTGGCATGGATTGTAACTATAATAATAAGGAAATTGTGAGGGTAAGTAAGGGCTAGTAAGGTATCCTAAGATTTGGTTCTTTGCTCTTGACAAATCTTCCTCAAAGTTGCACGTTTTTTTATTTTTTTTATTTTTTTATACTGTTTATATTTTCGGTGGATTCAGCGTTTTGGACAATGAGAATAAAATTCTCCCAGTAAGATGTCCCAGTAATGCACTCATGATGACCACCACATGCTCCTATCTCTGTACATTACTGGGGATATGATGTTCTTGAGGTGAATTGTTTTCAATTGCTTTTTTTTTATAAATTTATTTTTTATTTTTCCAAAAAAGCTCTGGTGTGGTTAAATGTATACACTAATGGATTCTGCAAAGATCAACTTGCTGATCTGTTAACATCCGTTTTTCAGAGAATCTCTTGCTAAGCCTGTGGTCATGGTGTGCTTAAAAAAGCTATTTTGCTAAAAAAAAGTTAGACCTGTTTCTAAATGTCTATTGTCCTGTAATCCTCACATTTATGTCATGAACTCAATTTCCTTCATGACCGCATCAAATTACACCAGTCCTACTGAATCCTACTGAAGATGCAATCTGTCACTTCCTATAATATATATATATATATATATAACACACACACACACACACACACACACACACACTGGAATGTGTAAAAAATTGTATGAAATCTATTCATCAGGATATAAACCTTATTATAGCAGGAGAGACAGTGCTGGTAAAACTCAACTACTGGCCTCTGATCAGTGTTGGTTCTCCTTGTTTGTGTTCCTTGAAGTGAAGCTTTTGGTTATAATAAATATTCTGAATAATAAACTAGAAGTACTGATGTGGTTAAAGGAACAGCCCTTTCCTGGCTCTGGGCTTATTTGAATAGTAATTTTCAGCTTGTATATGTAAATTACTTCTCTATACCAAGGATATCAGTTTGGTGTGCCACAAGGTTCTATGTTTGGCCTGCTGTTTGTTTCTTTATATATGTAATCCATGGGTATTTATAAACATGGTAATAACTTGCTAGGGTTGAGGAATATACAAAAACTCCCATAAATCTTATTAACTTCCTTTTACGTAATTCTGACAAGACAGATGTGATTGTACTCCACACGCATCTACAACTAAGAATTGTTTTTGATTCGAAAATAATTCCAGGAGGCCATTCAATTTCATCCTGAGCAGCCCTTTTTGAAATGAAGCTCATGTAGATAGAATTAATAGTAAATTCTTTTATCTCAGAAACACTGCAAATATACAAAATAAAGATAATCATGTCATCTGTAAGGTATTGCAGTGCATTGACTCCTGATTTACCAACTTCCTTTAAATGACTAAGTGAGGGGCAACCAGCCAACCTATGTGTAATTTGGTAACTCACACCTAAACATTTATTTTTATATAGATATACACACACACGCACACACACTGTTCTCTGAGATATGAGATGTGAGATTTTTGAAAAACTCTGTATGACCCTGACCACAATACTGTAACTCAGCAATTCTAGTTCTCGAATCCTCAGAGAGTCTTTGCCATGAGGTGCAGTGTTGAACATCCAGAGTGAGAATTTAGAGAATTGGACTCAGAGCACCACATTTTAACTGCTCTAATACAAGATACACACATTTGTATGGTCCTGTCAAGCAGACAAAAGCATGAAACATGACATATGGACATGTGGCTTTGCACGGTTACATGACGTACAGCTGTTATCACTGGGGGTGTATTTACTTTAGTTGGCAGTTTATTTAGACAATAACGGCTGTATGTTGTTATTTTTAGAGGACAGTAAATCTGTACTGCAACACAAACTGCACACTGACTCCTCTCAAATATATATCCTAGTTTAAATTCTATAGTATTGAGAAGATACTAAAATGGATGCTGAAATGTCAACCTTTTTCTTTTCATTGCTTTTTATTTCATTCTTTTTTTTAACCTACCACTGGTGTATCATTTCCTGTCTCTCACACACCACAGACGTAGACTAGTTCACAAAGCTCACTATAAGCAAACAAGAAGTCTGGGGTTAACGTGAATGAGACAGAGGGAGTCAGTGATGTAAACATGACTGAGAACAGACACATTTCTGATCACATGATCATCATCATCTTTTCTCTGCTTGTGTTCTATATGGTGGATGTTCAGTTACCATGACACTAATACAGGGAGTAATAATGACCTTTTACTGAAGTACATGTCAACTTTTACCAGAATGTTTTAAAACATGAGTATCTGCACTTTTACTCGAGTGAAGGATGTGTGCACTTTTACCACCTCTGCTTAACAATCGGGAGAGGAATGGGGTCCCATATGGGTCTGATACAGGATTCTAGCTGCTCAGCTGTTCTGGGTGTCCTTTGTTGTATTTTTTCCGTTTCATGCAGTTAAAAATGTCTTGCCAAAATATGCAAGGCCTTCCTTGAGAAAGAGGTTTTTGGACATTTGTTGTTGTGCAAGCTGCTCATTCCAGAGGCACTAATGTACCCCCATACCATCAGCCTTTTAAACTGAACACTAATAACAAGACAGATGGTCCCTCTCCTTTTTAGTCTGGAGGACGTGGTGTCCATGGATTACAAAAAGATGACTGGAATGAGCTACCAAAAAAAACATGTGCAACTAATGCTGATTTTACAGGCAAAGGATGGCCAGACCTTTAGGGGTCGCTACAGCAGATCATCCATCTCCGTACCCCCGTCCTCAACATCTGCCTCTTTCAAACCATCTACCTGCGTGTCTTCCCTCACCACATCCATGAACCTCCTCCTTGGTCTTCCTCTTCTCTTCCTGGTGGCTCCATCCTCAGCATTCTCCTACTGATATACACCATGTCCCTCCTTTGCACATGTTCAAACAATCTATCACTTTGTCCCCAAAACGTCCTACATGCCCTGTCCCTCTAATAAACTTGTTTCTAAGATAAAAAAAACTTTTATTTTGTAAAGCATATTTGCTTGTACACACACGTGAAAGCAATGAAAGAGCGAAAACCTCCAAGACGCCCTCTGGCGATCCTCAGCCCACATTTCAGCTTGTGTTCTTTGAAAAGAGTTGGCAACATTTGGAGTAGTTTGTGTGCTGAAATCTGGCAACCCCACTCCTCCCACTCTCTGGGCGGTTTGCTGTTCTGTTAGAAGGATGTGTCTGTCTAGAGCTTAGAACACAAACCGTTTATTACAAACTGGATTTGTTGTAAATGGGGGAAATATTTTCATTTCGTTTTCGCTCAAAACGACCCAGTTAGCTGTGTACACATCGACAACTACAATTAAATGCGTTTTTGTTTCTTTTGTAAATTTTTCCAGTAACGCTGTGAAAAAGAAAAAAATGGAGTCAGCGGTTAGCCGCTACCAAGTGGTAAGTCAGCCAACAAAACTTACTAACCAGACCATTAAAAGGAATAATAATTATTAATGGTAACTGAAGAAGACTATGGTCTTGTCTGGGTGTGTTTAACGGCGTTCAGCAGGCCGAGGCCCGGGGACTGTTTCCGCACAGCACAGCTGCTGAAGTCACGGGCTGAATCTCAAATATACATCTAGTGTACAACAGAAGTGTGACTACTCCCATTCCGTACTTTATTAATACACTGAGTAGAGACAAAGAAGAAAAGCCCGGGGAATGTTTTTGGTCATTTGTTTACACATGGAACACTGTTTACAAATACAGTATGTTTTATTTTATTTTATTACATTACACATTTGAAGTCCTAGTGTTAGTGCACAGGTGTAGGGTAGATTGAGCGGTTTGGTATTCGGCCCGCACTGACTTCCGCGTTCGACATTCAAGGGCCTAAAATAGTTTTAATAAAAACAATTATAACATAAAATAATCAGATAATCAGATAGACAGATAATCAGATAGATAGATAGATAGATAGATAGATAGATAGATAGATAGATAGATAGATGGCCGGATAGAAGAAAAACCATGGCCAGATGTGTTAGATGTTAAAGGTTTTCTTGCCAGGAGGTAGTTGAATGGATGATAATGGGCTGATGTTGGTCATAATGTGTGTGTGTGTGTGTGTGTGTGTGATAGATAGATAGATAGGTAGATAGATAGATGGCCAGATAGAAGAAAAACCATGGCCAGATGTGTTAGATGTTAAAGGTTTTCTTGCCAGGAGGTAGTTGAATGGATGATAATGGGCTGATGTTGGTCATAATGTGTGTGTGTGTGTGTGTGTGTGTGAAAACATGCACACATTATTATCAGCCCATTATAACCCATTTAACTACCTCTACTATAACATGAACATTGTGACTATCACATTGTAACTATAACATGAACATTATGACTATCACATTGTGATGATAACATTATGACTAACGTTGTGACTATAACGTTGTGACTTGTGACTATAACATTGTGACTATCACATTGTGACTATCATATAGTGACTATAACATGACTATGCCATTGTGACTATGCCATTGTGACTATAAGATGACTATCACATTGTGACTATAACATTATGACTATCACATTGTGACTATCACATGAATCACCTTGTGACTTGTGACTATCACATTGTGACTATCACATGAATCACCTTGTGACTTGTGACTATCACATTGTGACTATCACATTGTGACTTGTGACGATAACATTGTGACTATCACATTGTGACTATAACATTGTGACTATCACATTGTGACTATCACATGAATCACCTTGTGACTTGTGACTATAACATTGTGACTATCACATTGTGACTATAACATGAATATAGCATTGTGACAATAACATGAATATAACATTGTGACTATAACATGAATATAACATTGTGACTATAACATGACTATGACATTGTGACTATAACATTGTGACTATCACATTGTGACTATAACATGACTATTACATTGTGACTATCACATTGTGACTATAACATGACTATCACATTGTGACTATCACATTGTGACTATAACATGAATATAACATTGTGACTATAACATGAATATAACATTGTGACTATAACATGACTATGACATTGTGACTATAACATTGAACGTTGTGACTTGTGACGATAACATTGTGACTATCACATTGTGGCTATAACATTATGACTATCACATTGTGACTATCACATTGTGACTATAACATGAATATAACATTGTGACTATAACATGACTATCACATTGTGACTATAACATGACTATGACATTGTGACTATCACATTGTGACTATAACATGACTATCACATTGTGACTATCACATTGTGACTATAACATGAATATAACATTGTGACTATTACATGAATATAACATTGTGACTATCACGTTGTGACTTGTGACTTTAACATTATGACTATCACATTGTGACGATAACATTATGACTAACGTTGTGACCATAACATTGTGACTTGTGACGATAACATTGTGACTATCACATTGTGACTATAACATTGTGACTATCACATTGTGACTATCATATAGTGACTATAACATGACTATGCCATTGTGACTATGCCATTGTGACTATAACATGACTATCACATTGTGACTATAACATTATGACTATCACATTGTGACTATCACATGAATCACCTTGTGACTTGTGACTATAACATTGTGACTATCACATGAATCACCTTGTGACTTGTGTATCACATTGTGACTATCACATTGTGACTATCACATTGTGACTATCACATTGTGACTATCACATTGTGACTATCACATTGTGACTATCACATTGTGACTATCACATTGTGACTATCACATTGTGACTATCACATTGTGACTATCACATTGTGACTATCACATTGTGACTATAACATTGTGACTATCACATGAATCACCTTGTGACTTGTGACTATAACATTACTATTATCACATTGTGACTATAACATTGTGACTATCACATGAATCACCTTGTGACTTGTGACTATAACATTGTGACTATCACATTGTGACTGTAACATTGTGAATATACCGTTGTGACTTGTGACTTTAACATTATGACTATCACATTGTGACTATAACATGAATCACATTGTGACTTGTGACTATCACATTGTGACTACAACGTTGTGACTGGTGACTATAACATTGTGACTATCACATTGTGACTATCACATTGTGACTATAACATTGTGACTGGTGAGTGATAAACACTTATGATCACTTCTTTGATTTATTCATTAGACAGCAAGTAAACATTTTGTCCTCATATTTGACGTGTTAGAAGCAGGAAAAATGGGTGAGTGTAAAGATTTGAGCGATTTTGACAAGTGCCAAATTGTGACGTCCAGATGTCTGGGTCAGAGCATCTCCAAAACTGCAGCTCTTGTGGGATGTTTTTGGTCTGCAGTGATCAGTGTCTATCAAAGTGCTCCAAGGAGGAAATCCTTTATGGGGATACAGACGTTATAAAATATGAATATATAAGATAAATGAATGAGCCACTGGTGACAATGGCATGAAAATACTCCTTGAGACTCCGCAGTATGAGGAACCAGGTTTAAAAGGGAACCCATCTTCATCCTCAACACCAAATGTCCATTCATTATAGTTTTATCATTAAGCTTAAATGCACAAACTGCCTTCCTAATGCATTGTAGCAGACTGTTAATATTAATTTCAGCCCAAATTTTATTTAGAATATTTCGATTTCATTTGTTCAGCTCTTTTTTTACATTGGACTTTATCTTAAAGCAGATGTACACAGATGTAGCAGTAATAAGGTTATATAAAAGAATGTGTAAGTCGCATATGTTAGTTCCTTATAATTGTTTATCTCTGACTGATGAGCCTGTGGCCACTGTAGTGAAGGAAAAACTCCCTGAGAGGGTATGAAGAGGTAGTAGACTGTTGATGTTAATTACAGTCAGAAACACTCCTCAGTCCTCAAAATCCATCCTTGGAGTTCTTGAGTTGCTCGAGATCTTTGCGCTGTTCATGTCACCAATCTGTTTGCTTTCTGTTTGATCAGAAATGAAAGTGTTTAAATGAGACACTTGTTATAACTGTAAATTGGGACCCCTGTATTACACAGTTATAATGAGCATCACTGATTGGGTTGAGAGGATCAGTTTCTGCTATACCTCCAGCGTTTGACCTGCTCTTTCCATGTGTCTACGCGAGGAAAGCTGTAATGAACGTAACAGGATTTCTGGTAGTTTGATATGTTCTTTTATTTTTTTTTCTTCAGGGGTGTGTGTATGACTAATGTGGAACTGACGTTTGTGAACAAGTTGCTCTGAGATTCTATCAGTTTTTTCTCAGAAACTTTGCTGACTGATCGATAAACCATCAAGACTGTTGTCATCAAATGCAAACCCTGTGTGAAGGGAAATTTTGACTTGCGTACCTCAGATATATGACACTGTTTTACAGTTATAAATAGAGAAAGGAACATATACACACACACACCCTTCAGTGCCACGAATATCACTTCACACTGTTGCTTCAGGCAAGATCAGACGTGTGTGTTTCAGTATTATCACGTGCGTGTGTGTGTGTGTGTGTGTGTGTGTGTGTGTGTGTGCGTGTGTGTGTGTGTTTTAAAGTTTAAGATATACAGTATTTTATTTATGGACAAACCTGCTAATTAGACATTTTTAAGAAATAATATATATAAATATATTTGCACTAGTGATCAACAGATATTAGGAACATTCGCACAGATCACAAAAACAAAGCACCAATCAGCATTTCTAGAAGAATGGTGTCTTTTTTTAATATTTATTACTCTGTAATCAGGTCATAAATCTAGAACACATCAAGAAGATCCAAACTGAAGTGATCTGCACAATGAGAAACCTTTATAGACACCTATTGTGACTCGACAAAGCTCAGTAGATGCTCAGTAAATGGAACTAGTGTAATAAAAAAGCAAAAACACAACACCATGTAAAACAGTACTAAAATTTATAACAAAAACAAAACCTGCTGAATCATGAAAATGTGCTTAATGAAATACATATGAATTACATTAATACATATTGAGGAAAATAAAAGACGTTAATTTAAGCTGAAACCAAAATGTAATGCTACAAATGAATAAAAACACATCCAAAATGGATTGAAAAAAACAGGTCCAATAAACAGTACGTGATGTCATCGATTCGCCTCGAGGCCACCTGAATTAATTTTAGACGTTTCTTTTGCCTGGTCTTTTCTAGGGATGCATAGATGCTATTTTTAGTACCTCTAGACCTGTAGCTCAATGCTTCCAATATACTTCTTACCTAACCCAATGTCTCCTGGTTCTCACTTCAGTGCTTCAGGCTAGATTGTGTGTGTCCACTTCCTGCAGCTTGCTTTTTAAACGATACTGCCGCCAGCTTTTACTGTCCTCTGGCTCTATTAAATATCCTGATAAAGTGCCAAACCCAAAACCAGTCATAACTCACTCTTTAAATATTAAGAAGCCTGGTATTTAATATTTCGCGTTCCATGTGCATAGTGGATTGCTCAGGAACTCTCTGCAGTGATCCCTTGCTTTCCAAACGTTGAGTAATAAAATCTTTCCCCAAACATATTATTTACATATTATTCTCAACTGGATTACAGCAATGTGTTTTTGAACATTAAGTAATCGATGGTATGACGTCCTAAATGTCAGCTGGGCTGCGTTTCAAACTACTTGTATTACATAAACACTGAGTACACAGACCTTTACCTGGGCACTGCTGAGGTTACTGATCCATGGTACGGAATATGGAGGTCAGTATCAAGAGTGGTGAGGTATATCGTCACGTTTTCTTTTTTTCTTTTTTTTTTTCACACTCGCATTCGCTACAAAAATAAGGAAAATATAAAAGTGGGGTTCCCTCAACAAATTATTTTTAGAAAGTAGTAAACGCTGTTACAAGTGCTGAAGGAGGGTTGAACATGTTTCCCTGTATTGCGTGCTACCATTCACCCAGTGTAGCATGTATATATTCTCTTGAGCCAGAAAAACAACCTCATATCCATAACGGTTTTAGACTTTAAGTGTTCTTACTAGTGATGAAAACAAATCTCAGAATTTGTAAGCCCTTGCCCTAAAGGAACAGCAAAGTTTTTTTTTTTTGTCCTAATAATTATCAGCATAGCATAAAATTGTAGATTCTTAAAGAAATACACTTGCAGATCCTCAATACTCTTCGGGTATTTTCTTGTGATTAGGCAATTAAAAGGTGATGCACAGTAGAGGTCGACCAATTCATCGGTTTTGCCAAATAATCGGCATAATCCATGCCAATAGTTTTTCCGGGTTGCGTTATACAATACAATACAAGACTGGCCCCTAGAGGCCAGTCTTGTATTGTATAACGCAACCTGGAAAAACTATTGGCATGGATTATTATTTTAGTGTTCTGTTTTGTTTCATTTAAATGCTTGCCTTTTTATTTTCCTAGAATTAATATATTCATATTTATTTCATTTATAATATTTTTATGATTCAAAACTGTTTTTTCTTGTTGTTGTTGTTTTGTTTTTGTTTGGAAGTTCAGTGTTATTTTGTGGTTCCTTTATCCAATATCCATTTTTTTAAACTATATGTTAATTAATTCGTTATCGGCGAGTACGATCCAACCTAGCGATCTGTAAAATCCACCATTGATCAACCCCTAGTGCACAGAGACCCAACCACGGTAGATTTGTAGTGCTGTGCTTTAAACTCAGAACCTCCTGATTAATATTTAAACACTTGAGCTATCACTGCTTGATGTTTTTCACTCAAACAGCTCTCATTGTTTTCAGTTGCACAATGAGGATGACCCCTCTGAAATGTGCCTTGCCGAAGAGCCTTCCACTTCCTCCCAGGCCGTTGCAGCTAGCAACCCTGTTGCCACCGCATCAGATGGCGAGGTTCCGCCCCCCTCTTATGCCAGCTTGGCATTAGGAGCCACAGCCAGTCCGGGTATGTTCTTGTAACTATTCTCTTCTTTCATATATCATTATAATGTACGACGTGTTTTAAATCCAGGGCCTTTACCTGTTAAATATATTTTGGAGACACTCTCTATGACCCCAATTCTAACAAAACCTAGGATGTGGTGTGAAAGGTAAATAAAAACAATCTATTGTTTGCAAATCTCATTTTTTTCACAATAGAACATAGAAAACATATCCAATGTTTAAATAGAAGAAATTTTAGAGTACATCAAAGTAATTTGAAAGTTAAAAAAAAACTTGGGACAGGGCCATGTTCTTTTTAACAACATTATATATATGTCTGGGAACTGAAGAGACCAGAATGCTGGAGATTTGGTAGATGAATGCCTTCCCATTAGTATCTGATACAGGATTTTAGCTGCTCCACAGTCCTGGATCTTCTTTGTCATATTTTTCATTTCATGATCAGCCAAATGTTTTCAATTGGAGAACCGTCTCAGCACTTAGATGAATCTATTACAAAGATTTGCTGAAATAAGTGAGGCCTTCCTAAAAAAAAAAAAAAAACAGAAGTCATTTGGATGGAAGCATATGTTGCTCCTAAAACCTTTCAGTATTGATGGTGCCTTTCCAGTTGTGCAGTCTGCTTGTTCCATAGGCCCAATTGCTCCCCTTTACCATTAAAGACGCAGGCTTTTGAACTGAGTGCTGTTAACAAACTAGATGATCCTTCTCCTCTTTAGTCTAGATGATGCACGGTTTTTAAAAAGAATTTAAAATGTTGATATTTCTGACCCCAGAACCACTTTTCCTCTGACCATATTAAATAAGATTTGGCCACAGAAGACAGCAGCAGTTCTGGATCATGTTCACATAATTCTTCTTTGCATGATAGAGCATTTTTTCTCTATTCACAGAACGCATTGCAAACTGTGTTCAAAGATTCTGATATCTGGAGTTGTTTCTAAACCTATGCAGTGTTTTCCGTCACAGAATCATGCCTGCAGGAATGCGATATCGGACACCCAAAGATCAAACGGCATGCAATATTGATTCTTGCTTTAGAGATGAAAGAGAGATTTCTTTAGATTCTCTGAAACTTTTCAAAATATTCTGTAGTGTAAATGATGAGATATTCAATGTCAATTTTATGTGACGGATGATATTCTGAATTTGCCTCTGTAATATTCTTTATATAGTCATGTGACCAGCCTGCGGTCAGTTAACCTAAATACTTGACATTTTTGTTTTAAGTAACACCTTCTTTTTCAGCCTTTTGTTGTACGAACTGAGACGTGAGACGTGAGACATGTTGCGCCATCAGAGACAAAATGACTTTTTTTCTCCCCCTCAGTTTAAACATTTGATGTTTTCTATTTTTTACTATAAATAATAATTGAGCATTTAATAGTTTTTCAAATCATTGCATTCTGTTTTTTTTAAACAGCATTTTGGAATTGGGGTTGTACTTTTTATTTTATTATATTTAATTATTTGTATTATTTTGATTAGTTGATTAAACAAGCGAATACATTTTGGGCCCTCGATTTTTTTTTTTTGCAGAGCGGAAAACAATTGTGTCACACAAAGTGGGTGGTTTTTCTTTAGAAAAGTCTGACTGCAGTGAGGGCTAATATCTGGTTTGGTGTATCTGAGGGGAATTTTGTGGAGTGTTTTGAGGTCCACAGCTCAAAAGAGCAGCGTATTGCAGGTATTAACGTTAGTAGCTTCCTTGCATATGTACCCACATTTTATACTCCCCAACTTGCTCCAGATTGAGAACAACTAAGGTAATCATCCTCTGCCAGCTGTGCCTAATTAAAGACTTCAGTATCTAGGCCATGTCCTGCTCGGCTGCCCATAACAGTGCCACTCAATTGGTGCTGTCCGTTTCAAGTTCATATTCTAATTTTACAGAGTATGAGATATAGTGAGATGCTTTTTACAACTGTCCAACTTGTAAACATGAGAGAAATTGAAAAAAAAAAAAATAAGAGTAAATGAACGTAAAAATAAGTATAAAAGTATATTAAAATATACTATATCTATAAGTATCACACACACATATACCGTATTTTTCAGACAACATATATGTATGTACATACATAAATTAACAGAAGGGATGGATGAATATGTATGACAGAAGTATAGATTAAAGTAAATCAGTGTGATGTAATTTAGCACCACCACTCCGTTTGGTTTGGATAATCTGCTGCTTGTGATCAGGGTCAGATGGCCAATCATCCCAGAAGAGTGCCACAATGAGAAGAGGCACTGGAACGCTATTAGGAATATTAGGAAGCTGGGGTCAGAGCACAGGGTCAGCCATGATACAGCCCCCATGGAGCAAAGTGGATAAGGGGCCTTGGTCAAGCCTTAACCACGGAGCCTTAACCACTGAGCCTTAACCACTGAGCCTTAACCACTAAGCTACCGCTTTCCCATGTGTGTGAGCGAATGACAAAATAAGTAAAATGAACAACAATGTAACTGGTTAAAAGGACAACACGTTTGTATGTATTTATGTGACACAATTATAATTAGAAAACATTTTTAAATTAGACTAATTTAATTTTTCAACATGTTCTGGTCCAGAGAAACCTTGAGTTTGTTTATTAAATAAGCAGTTCTCGAGAGAACCCACTATCACTTTTGCTGCTGAGTTTACAGTCTTGTACCTTTTGTACCTAAGATCTTTAAATTCTCCTCGCATTTTATGATTTACAAGCATTTTTAGCTTTCGACGTTATGACAGTTGCTGTTAAACCGGAAAAGTTATTTAAAGACATTTTAGACATCTTGTTTTTGTTACAGTCTATTAAGTTCTAATGTTCACATAGTTGCCATTTTCTCTGTTCTACTTGAACAATGTGCCAAAAGTGTCAGAAAAACAGAGCAGTAGTTTGAACAAAATCAGTTACACTTCATTACGGGTAGCACTGTTTAGATTTTAATGCTTAGTTCTCTTTTCAAATAAAAACCAAGAAAGTAGTTTCTGACAGTTATCGGCTGGAGGTTTTTCTGATTCTCCATTTACTTTGACGGGATGTGAGGCCGGGATGTGAGGACGGGATATTTGAGGGCATATAAGAAGGTTGGAATTGGGCAGAGCTTTTGGTGAGGTCAGGTAATATTTTCATATAAAACACTTGCTCATATTTTATATTAATTGGTCAGTAATACAGTATCTTTTATTTGGGGAAAAGATCCGATCTTTTGGCATATTTTTGTGTGCATATTTTAGATGCATTAAATTATTATTATTTTTTTTAATTGGGTTCATTTTGTCAGTTTAAACATTTGTTTAATATTTTCTTTGTTCAACTGTGAATAAAATGTGATTCGCAAATCATTGAATTCTGTTTTTATGTACATTTTACACAGCATTTACCACTAATAATTGTTACGATGGGGGATTAAAAAAAATTATTAATACACTGTAAGGCCTAAAGTATGTGGACATCTGACCATGACACACTCGATTGCCCCATTCCAAAATCCTAGGCGTTAATATGGAGTTGAATCTTCACAATGATGTTGTCTTGCGATTTTGTTTTCTTAGAAGGGGAATTCTTAATGCCACGGCATACAAAGACATTTTGGGGTGTGCAGGTTGAGTGTCCGAATTCTTTTGCCCACTTGGTGTTTAATGATTATTGATTATACAAGTCTACACATAACAGTATCGTCTGATTCTGATGTGGACTTTTCTGGAAGTTTATGGATGTTCAGAATCAGCGCAGTTTTTCTTCATGTTTTTTGAATGTATCTTATTAATGAGCAGTCAAGTCAAATATAAAGGACATTTTGCAGTTTGCTGAGGAGGACTGTGACCTATTTGAAGTCCTGAAACTGTGTGTGTGTGTGTGTGTGTGTGTGTGTGTGTGTCCACAGAGCGTGCGTTTCAAGGGGATTTTCCTGTTCCACCCCCATACAGTGTGGCCACATCACTGCCCACCTATGATGAGGTTGAAAAAGCCAAAGCAGCTGAGCTTGCAGCCTCGACCGGGGACAACCTGCCACGAGTAAGGGACATCCACTCTAACATGCGCACGCACCCACGCACGCACGCACACACACACACACACGCACACACACACGCACACACAAAAACAAATGAACAAGCACGCTTTATACTGACACAACAATGTCTTTCTCCGTGTCCCTTTCCCCTGTCTCTCTTTTCACTCACTTTCTTTCTCTCTAATATGTCTCAGGATGAGGATTTTCCTCCCAGAGACGATTTCAGTGATGTTGATCAGCTGCGTGTTGGAAACGATGGCATCTTTATGCTGGCCTTCTTTAGTGAGTGTTTGTGTTTTAAATTTGCCAAGTCTCATTATGGCTGTTTGGGTTATATTTGCTCATAATATGTGTGTGTGTGTGTGTGTGTGTGTGTGTGTGTGTGTGTGTGTGTGTGTGTGTGTGTGTGTGTGTTTCTGCAGTGGCCTTTCTGTTTAACTGGATTGGTTTCTGCTTGTCCTTCTGTCTCACTAACACCATTGCTGGCCGTTACGGAGCAATTTGTGGATTTGGCCTGTCACTCATCAAGTGGATTCTTATTGTCAGGGTAAACGCACACGCACACACACACACACACACTATGAGCAAATAGAAAAGAGCACACACAAACCCAAACAGATAAAATAAGACTTAACAAAATTCAAACACGCACACGCACACAAACACTCACTAAATAAAACCACTAAACATTTATTAATCATTCCTGTGGAAAGAAAGCTAATGTAATAAACCCCACTGTGCACTACAGTAGGAGAGTTTAGGTCATGTATGTACTCATAATGCTCATAATGCACCTCCAAACGCAGTGTTTGCAATGAGCAGTGATGATGGATTTTGTTTTGTTTTTTTTATTCTTTCAGTTTTCTGATTATTTCACCGGTTACTTTAATGGACAGTACTGGCTCTGGTGGATATTTCTGGTCCTTGGTAATTTATGATTTATTATCATTTAACCTTTTTTTGGATATTGAAAAATTTTATTATAGTGTATTAAAGAATTTCTTGTGTGTGTGTGTGTGTGTGTGTGTGTGTGTGTGTGCGCACGTGTGTGCGTGTGCAGGTCTCCTGCTGTTCTTTAAAGGTTTTGTGAACTACCTGAAAGTGAGGAATATGTCAGAGGCCATCACCAGCACACAGAGAGCTCGCTTTTTTTTCCTCTACTAAAGGTGTGTATATATATACACACACACACATTTTATTTTGATTTATAGCACTGACATGCAAGGAACTAGTGTTGTGTACTGTTACTCTTAACTCTGAGAGTATAAATAATATAATGGTACAGAAATGTAAATAATAGAATAAAATTGATTAGGAGTTGAACATCTAATAATTGTAATATGTAACCAGTAATAATATAAAGCATGACTACTCAGTAACTATTTTTGGAATATGTTAATTTGCACTCCACTTAACAGCTCTACACAGAATACATTGTTAGGCTGCCTTTTATTTTAAGCCAATGGTGAGTGGGCTTACTGTACCCTCCAAAGGTCTTCAAACGGAAAGGTGAGCTCACTGAAGATATTTGGGTCCGAGGTCAAGAAGATAAATGTGAAATATTTTCAGCTTTTATTTCCTAGATATGCTAGATATTTTAAATAACTTAAAACATTGCACATTTTATATTGTATACATTTATTTTATTTTTTTTTATAATCGAAAATATTGGACCAGCTGTTTCTTGTTGCTCGAAGTCTCTTAGATTTATTGTTGAAATAAATAAACTCTATAAAATCTACTTTTTTATTCCCAGGAGTTACATATGCGACATTGTTAATAAGGCAGAAATTTTATTTAACTCCTAAAGAAAAACAGAGGTCAACTGATTTGAACAATACCAGGGGCTAGGTTAACCGATTAATCACCCAATAGTTTTTACAATGGAAACTGTAGAGATGCACTCGGTGATAAATTACTCCAGCAAATAAACCTTCAACTAAGTAAAAGTAAAAAATATATGCCTTCAAATGTACTCAAGTATCCAAAGTTTTATAATTTATTATGGCTATTGGTCCTATTGTAGCCATAATCTCTCTCTCTCTCTCTCTCTCTCTCTCTCTCTCACACACACACACACACACACACACACACACACACACTCTCTCTCTCCGCACAAACTCTTCTGTCCTTCAACTCCAAATTGTGGGCCGTTGTTCTCGTAGTATTTTCTTCAGTACATCCTTGATGACTTAAAACTTCACTCCCTACACTATTATTTAATGTTTTTATCCACTAATAAATAAAAAGGAATTACAAATAGTACTAACATTTTTTAAATAAATATGAATATATTAATTATATTAATAAATATTGAGGTTAACAGAAGACATGTTTAAACTGAAACAAAAAGTAACGCTCCAAATAAAAACAATTGCATACAAAATGGAAAGAAAGACACTTCATATAAGCAGCACGCCGTGGCAGTGATTCGCCCCTAGAGGCCGCTGTTATACTGTATAACGGAACCCGGAAAAACTATCGGTATTGTTCCAGCAATCAGCAATTAGTATGTAATGTAATAAAAAATATCCTGATGTTAGGAGAAACATTGTGAGAGTTGTAAGAATAAACCCGAAAACAAAAGTCAGTGAGACCAACGGATTCAACAGGACAGGGGTGAAATCACCACAATTTACTGTTTGAAAAAGACTTCAAGAGTATAAATATATAGGCCCTACAAGAAGCCAAGCACTCTTTAGTAAGATTTAAAAGATCAGATTAAAAATATAAAGAAGAGCCGCAAAAGAACTAGAGCTGGGTTTTTTTTTATTTAATTTGTATTATTATTATTAAACTTGAAAACATATATAACAATGTCAGGGGTAAAAAAAAAAAGAAAGTGTCTACTTTAAGGTTGGCGCTGTGTCACTGTGGCCACCCACTCGAAATACGATTTATAGCACGTTGTAAAACTACAAAGATTTTGATTTGCATATGCACAAAATCGGTGCCACCTTCTGCCAACGTAACGTTTCAAAAGGAGTAAATCCTCACAATTCCGCATATTGAGGGAGTGAATGACTGGAAGGATGGAAGGAATGAAGCCATTTGTTAAAGTGTGTTGCAATGAGTGGAACTGTTTTAGAGATCATATTTTTAGATAATTAAATATTCCTTGGATTCATTCCATTTTATTTTTGTATATTATATTTTTATAAAATATATATACAATATATTGTACCCTTAGCCCTGAGTATTTATATACATTTTATATCCTACAATATGATACAGATATTTTTTATATTTATTTAAAAGATTTATTTACTTTCATTAACAGCGTCTCTATGTCTCTTTCAATGTCTTTCTTCTCTTTCTTTCTCTCTCTCTCTCTCTCTCTCTCTCTCTCTCTCTCTCTCTCTCTCTCTCTCTCTCAGTTGCTCTCTTTTTCTCACTCTGTCTCTATTTTCTCTCTGTCTCCTGTCCCTCTCTATTTTCTTAGGATCACTTCCCTGAACATTCCTGCTGCTGAATTGTTGAACAGGAAGTGGATG
>MU551669.1:1484311-1539099 GCA_024362625.1 Silurus asotus
CCTATTAAACCCACTCAAGCTGAATGAAATAAGTTTTGTTTGTTTTGTTAGTTATTATTTTGCCAAAATTCCATGTAGTTTAATCATTTGTTTGTTAGTTTGGGAAAATATTTACTGTTGAATAACTGTCTATAAACTGTATGCTGACAAAAACTAAATGAACAAAAGAAGAAAACTAAAAAATTATGCAGCCAAGACGTCCTATGCAATTTTCTGACCTTAAATGTGAACAGTGATTTATCTCTCATTAGCACTTTTGAATAGAGGACCTTGGCACCTTTCATTGCAGTATTAACGTGCTTGATAATTTAATTGTTTAAAATATCGGTAAGGTTAAACTTCATGCTGATGTACAATATTCTTTTGCACATTTTCAGGTGCTGTTGTTTGCTTAATTGTATTGAACAGCTTGTGGGGTTTATTTAATTGTGTCGTGAAGCGAATCAAGATGAAAAAGAATTGTGAAAAGAATTTTTTTTTTTTTTTTTTTTTTTTTTTTTTTTTTTTTTGGAGTTTCCGTTCTGCCTTCTGTCCGTTGGTTCATTTGATAACCGTGTCTACTTTAAGGAGGCTTGCATTTAGCGAATTAATACTTTCATGTTTAACTATAGATTAGCATGTTAAGCTGTTAAGACTGGAAGTGCAATTCTTAAAAAAAAACTTTTTTTTGCACTTTTTTTGTTAATAGATTTTTTTGTATCGATTAAATAATGTGTAAATTTCCTCAAACTGTGAACAGGGGTTTAGATTAGTGTAGGAAATGTCAACCACCTGAATGCAGTGACTGTTCGATCAGCAATAGCAGATGATTAATGACATAGCTCTGTGCATGGTTATAACAAAACAGCTGCACCATTTTAACCTGAATAATGAAATAAAGCAAAACTATTGCAACTATTTACTCGTTTGAAAACAACTTTGTTTTTCATAGAATGTGACAATAACTTTCCACATGTGCCCAACAAACATCTTTTCGATTTAACAGGATCTCGAAGTCAGGCGCAAAATCCTAAAACATACACTGCACTACATAGTGTGTACTGCAGATGGAGTCCTTGCCACGTTGTGTTCATTGCGTTGGCCTAGTACCTTTTGTTTTCATTTTTCTCTAATTTTTCTCTATTTAATTAGCCTTATGCTAATGTAAATAAAGCATTGAATGTAATTTTTAAGTGTCAAACATTTTAGCTGCCTTTTTTTTTTATTAGAAAAGTAAATGTTTGTATTTGTGTTGTCCTGGGTTTAATATCCTACACTTTGGAAATAATTCAATAAAGGCTCATTAGCATAACTGTACAGTCATCCAGGGGTCACGTGTGCTTGACTTTGCATTTAATCTGTTGAGATTCTCATCTGCTTTTTGATTTAAAATAAATGTAAACATAAAAAAATAAGCTAAAAAAAAAAAAAAATAACTATGTGGTGAAGGCATTATGTTTTCATGTTTTGTCTGTTTGCACTGATGTAAATATTTTCTGGATTCAAAATGCAATATAAAATTGATTTGTACATTTTTTAGGACATCCGGATTTCATTATAGTCTAAACATAAAAAAACAAACAGAAAAATTCAGCCATGTCTAAATTAGGCTAAGGATTATGCCAGGCTAAAATAAATAAATAAATAAATTGTACTCGTACTTTATGATCCTCCTTTTGCTTTGATTACGGCACACAGTTACTGTGGCGTTGTTTTGGAGCTTATTCAGCATCACAAAATTTATTTCAGCCTGATTTCACAACCTCATCATCCAATGTATGTAGCGTGTTGGAAAAAGTGCCTAAGACGTATGTGGTACCGTTAGCCAGCACCTCGAATGAATGAAAATGTGAATTTGGATAAAACTAATAAAAGCACAATGGGGGTGACCCCGAATATACGACGGGTCGATGCTTCGATAAGAGGAACCTGATTTGACTACCGATCTCACAGTCGAATATTTGCAGATCATACCATTTTGTTTATAAAGGGGGGATTCAGGTTCATAGTTTAAGCCGCAGGATTCCAAACATGGGAAAAAAAAGTAGCTGCTTGTAATCCGAAAAATATGGTAGTTTAAAGTCACTGCAAGATTTTTTCCAGTAGGCCTTGGAAAGACTTGGAAAAAACGAGAAAGTCTAAGAAAGAAATGTAGGCATCCAGAGACTCTTGTAGATGAAGTAAAGCAATGTGTATTTGGATAAATAACTTTAAGTAATCTGAAGAATCAGAATCAGGAAGAGCTTTATTACCCAGTATGTTTGCACTTACAAAAACGTGATATTGCACATATTTTTATTGCACAATTGGGAGAGCATTTAACTCTTCATAAGGTAGATAACCAGGGGGAAGAAACTCGGCTTGTGCCTGGCTGTCCTGGTGTTTGGTGCTCTGTAGTTCCGGCCATTGGTGCACAGTAATGAAATAAACGTACTTTGTTAATGTACTTAAGTCTTATTCTTCGTGTATCTGTACTTTACTTCTCTCGCAAATTTGTTCCTTTGTTCCTCAAAGTTCCTTTCCTAACAAAACGGATGAAATTATCCTCCTCACCCGCATCTACAAGGACTTTTTAAACTTTGCTGCATTGTGCTTCACTGAAACCTGGCTGAGTGAAGCCGTTAAGGACAACGCGGTACATCTGCCAGGATTCCAGCTGTTCAGGGCGGATCACATCGTGGGGTTTACCGAGAAAACGAAAGGTGGTGGATTGTGTTTCTACATCAACGAAAGTTGGTGGTTGGATGTAACAACGCTGAAAATGATATGCTGTCCCAATTGAGAGGCACTGTTCATAAGATGTGAAACTTTCATTCTCGCGAATGTGTACGTTAGTCCAGACGTGGGCGTGAGCGCAGCACTGCAACAGCTGGCTGAACAAACAACTAAAATGGAGCAAAGGTACCCAGACCCTCTTTTAATCATTCTTGGAGACTTTAACAATGCAAATCTTTCCTGTGAACTGCTAAAATACAGAAAGCATGTTACACGTCCCTACATGTTCCTGTTGGACACCAATCAATGATGCATATTACTCTGTCCCACAAGCAGCGTTGGGGCTCTCTGATTACTGCCTCATGTCACATTTATCTCATACCAACCTGTAGGCACAAACTGAAATTGGCTAAACATGTACTCAGGACTGTTAAAAAAAGAGAGACTAATGAAGCATAGCAGGATTTACAAGCTTTCTACAATTGCGCTGATTGGAGTGTTTTTGAAGCTGAAGCCGCCGACCTGGACGAGCTCACGCAGACTGTAACTTCATACATTGGTATCTGTGAGGAAATGTAAACCCACCAGGTCATTCTTATCATTCAATAATAATAAACTGTGGTTTACTGGGAAACTCAAAAAGCTTAGTCAAGCAAAAGAGGATGCTTACAGAAGTGGGGATAAAATCTTGTATAACAGGGCCAAACGAACAAACTAACAAAGAAACAAAGAAGAATAGCCAAAAAAATGTATAAAAAAAGTTGCAGCCAACAACCCAGTGTCAGTATGGACTGGTCTGAGAAACATCGCCAAGTACAGGACACTACCCCCTCAGTCTGTGGGGAGTCTACAACTGGCTGAAAATCTGAAATGGGTTTTACTGCCGGTTTGAAAAGCCCAGTCTACCCCTTCTGGTCTGCACTTTACCCCTGCAACCCCCCTTCCTACCTTCCCCTCCATTTAACCTGCACCTGAGGTATGTGTCTAAGAAACAAGTCTTTAGAAGACAGACAACTAGGAAAGATTCAGGCCCAGACATGGTTTCACCTGCCTGTCCAAAAGTCTGTGCTGACCAACCAGCCCCCATCTTGACTCAGATCTTCAGCAGATCACTGGAGCTGTATGTACTGTAGTTCCCTGCTGTTACAAATGCTCCTCTATCATTCCCGTCCCCAACAAAACCCAAAATCACTGGTCTTAATGATTACAGAGAGACATATCTTGATACCTCTTGAGAGACCTGGGACCTATGCAAAGATATTTCCTCACTATCAGCACTGGTCCCCAGGGTTGCAATCCCTCCCCACTGCTCTTCTCCCTGTACACAAATGACTGCACCTCTAAAAACCCCCTCTGTCAAGCTCCTGAACTACATTCATCTGCCTCATCCAAGACGGAGACAAGTTTGCTTCCAGACAGGAGGTTAACGAGCTCAACAACCTGGAGCTTAATATGCCCAAAACAGTGGAGATGATCGTGGACTTCAGGAAAAATCTGCTTTACTTATATTTTGTTATATTAGGTCTGTACTTTCTCCTGCACTAGAAGTTCCTGTCGCCAAGTCAAATTCATTGTGTGTGTAAACATACTTGGTAATAAAGCTATTTCTAATTCCGATTCTGATTTACTGAAGTATTTCTATTTAGTGAGACTTTAACTTCATTTTAAAGTTGAATATCTTGCTTACTAAAACTTTCTTTTGGCTTTATATGTGGATAAAAATGTAACTGGTAAAGTAAGCAGCAAGCCACCAATCGTTGTAGAGCGTGTGCTTTGACTTGACCTTGTTTTGATTGCCGCTTGTTGGTTCAACAGCAATCAGAAAATTTTGAGAGTAAACAATGATGGAAGAAACTGCTGACTTTTGAAGTAGTTGAATAGAAGGTTTTCGTCTCAAGATATATAATTTAATAAAATATTGTGTGCTAAAGTAACATGAGAGTCTTTTCACATAAACTGAGTTAATTAGGCAAATAGTCTTGTGGAAAGAAAAAATTATAAGAACATTATAGCCATTATAAATAGTACTTTGGTAACATAAGTGCATTTGAAGGTAAATACGTTTGTACTTTTACTCAAGTAAAAGTATAAAGGGAGCACTTTTAATGGAGTAATGTTTTATGTAGTGTATCTCTACTTTTAATAAAGCACATGGTCTGTGTACTTCGTCCACCACTGATGGCAGATGTCAAAAGTTTAAAAAGAAGATGGCTTGGATTTGAGGTACCAAGAATGATTTCCTGACCACTTTTTCTCACTTTGGATGTATAGAGTTATTAAAGATTGGCAGGATAGCAACAATAATCCTTACAGCAGTTCAAAATATCTGCTGTAGCCTGGTATCTGATTTTGCAGCTGAGCCAATCCAGACATTTATTAAAGTGCACGGGACAGATGCAATGATGGCTAAGTAGAACTACGTAAGCAGCTCCTGTGGCAGGCTGAAGTTCCTCGGCTGGCGAAGTAAGTTGCTTTAATAACAGCGGAATCAATGTGGATGAAAAAAAAAAAAAAAAAAAAAAAAAAAAGGGCTCAGAACATCACCCTGGAACCCGTTACATCCAAGCCATATGCTTTTTGGAACTGTTGCTATCTGAGCGATGCTACAGAGCACCTAACACCTGGACGGCAATAAACCTCATGAACCGCTAAATGCAATAAAATAAAAATAGGTGCAATACCACTTTTTGCTTATTTACTTCTGTACTTTTCTGTGCAACAATACTCTTTATGTATTGTGCAATAAGGTTTTGTATTATTTTTTATTATTATTATTTTACTTTTTTATAACAAATTTCAAAGCAAACATACTTGGCAATTAAACTCTTTCTGATTCTGATAATTTTTATCTAAATAATTATCAGTATATGTATTCAAAGTTTGAAGTATTTAGTCCATGAAATATTTCTGTGACTCCAAACTGTTAAGCCAAATAGAGGGGAAAAAGCAATTGGTGTCAAGGGGACCTGTCAATATCCCCCGGTTAAATCTGGTGTCAAATAAACCACACTGCATCTAACTGCTCAAGCAGTTAAACATTTCCTCGCATTTCCCCATAGAACCGGTTCAAACCGTTGTTCTTGGGCTCCAAGACCACCTATTTGGTCCAATCACTTTGAGAATTCATTGATTACCCCGTATATCAAGCATACATTTTTAGTTAATTACAAACAACTTTCTTTTTGTGTTTGGGTAGCCAATGGGGCAGCTTTGCACTGCAATCCCGATAGGGGGGTCTCAATGTGTTGTTCTCTCAGGTTTCTTTGCCCCTTGCACCTGGTAGTCCACTGTAGAAGCAAAACCTACAACCTCAAAAGTCAGACAGGCAGTAGAACTTTGTTGGTTATTGAAAGTTTGTATTAAACAACTGCTACTATTTTTCTGCACAACCAATTTAATTCTACAATCAGAATTGCTTTTATTATACATACAAATTTCATGATACTGCCAACTTCATGGTTAAACAGAGTGCATCAACTACTCAATCTAAATAAGGTTCTAAGTAATGGTAACTATTGGTACTGCTAGTGTAGCAAAAACTCTCAAAAACTGCATTGCAGCATGAATAAATTATGCAGCTGGATGTTCTTACTATTTTCTTCATTTGCTTTTATTTTGTTGTTGTTTTGTGTGTTGTTGCTGTCTTTTTCCAATTTTTGATTGTCACTGATATTAAGATTCAAATGCTGTCTGTGTGTGCTCTGCTGTAGATCAATACTGTTATTCATGCAGGGTGTGCTTGGGACCAATTTACAATAATTGATAGGATTGGTGTACCGTAATTTCCAGACTATAAAGCGCACCCAAATATAAGCCACTGAATTTTACAATTTTTTTTTTTTTCACATAAATAAGCTGCAGGTGTCTACACTTATGTACTTTACACAGGCTTTAGTAAAAGACACGTTACACACGGTGTAACAGGTAAAATATGTTGCACTTCCTTTTGGGAATAGCATGGCACTGCTTTTTACCGGTATTACTGCGTGCGTGCAAGACTGAGGAATATGTCCTTATTATTTTCTGATGCTGATTTTTACGTTTCTTTGACTAACCCTTAACGCTGTTGCCAAGAAAAATAAAAATGCACAAGTTTTGGAAACCTGTCTGTGCTTATATAATTTCTGTTGCAACTGGAGTTAGTGAGCTCTCCATTCACCGAGACTCAATGCGTTACAACGGCTTGTATCTAAACAGTAGCCTACCAAGTAAGTCATTGTTCACTGTCTTCCTCCTTCCTTTTACAACTATTTCTCTTGGGAGTTTATCTTTTGGCATCATCGTGCGTTTAAAAATCACCCGGTGGAATCTTTTCTCCCGATGGCGTGCAGCTCAGAACATAGGTGAAATGCCTATGTTTTTTCATTTCCATTCAAAAATTTCATTGGACTAATGTTATGTCACTCATGTATTTGGCTTGAAGTTTGTGAAACTGGGAAAAACCCAGGAAAAATTCATAAATTAGCCGATTCGTTGTTTAAGCCGCGGTGCTCAAAGCGTGGGGAAAAAGTAGCAGCTTATAGTCCAGAAAATATGGTAATTATATTAGTAACATCTTATATCTTTAATAAAATATTAAATATTGAATGAGATCCATGTGAGATCTTACCACAGTTTTTGTTAGCTATGGTTTTTATTGCTATAAAAACTGTGCTTAACAAACACTAATAACAGCAACCAAATGAAAACTAATTTTAAAATGTCATGTTTTTGTTCACATATGACAGAAATAGTCACACTGGTAAGTAATAAATTAAGCTGGTAATGCTGTGCAATAGTTAATATGATAAGCAAACTGCAGAGGGTCCACTGAGGACGGCAGCAGGGTCCTAATGTGCCTTTTTGCAAGCTTCTCAAAGCACTTCATGGTCATAGGAGTGAGTGTGACGGGATGGAACAAAAACAAAAACAACAATGTAATCCTTTTTCAGCTACGTGAAAGAGCGTCCGCAATAACATTGAGCACACCTTTCTTATGGGTGATGACTAGATGAAAATCTTGCACAATCAGGGCCCAGCGCATCAACCTCTGATTAGTATTGCGCATTTGATGCAGAAAGACTAACGGATTGTCATCTGTGGAAACATGAAATGGAGCCGAATTGTCACCATGATACACTTTAAAATGCTGCAAAGCCAACAGCATGGCTAGTGCCTTCTTCTCAATGGTACTGTAGTGAAGTTGGTGTTTTGAAAATTCTTAGAAAAGAAACACACAGGGTGCTCCAACCCATGATCATCCTCTTGGATAAGTACAGCACCATACGCTCTGGCACTAGCATCTATCTCTAGTTTAAAGGGTTTGCTACGCTCAGGAGCAGCAAGATCGGGAGAGCTGGTGAGTAGAAGTTTCACTGCATCATAGGCAGCCTGGCACTCTGTGGACCACTTAAATGGGACACTTTTACACAAAAGATTTGTGAGGGGTAACACAACATCTGAAAAGTTCTTACAAAAACAGCGATAATATCCAGCCATACCCAAGAAACGAAGGAGATCTCGTCTCGACTGGGGAACAGTGAGGGTATTAATTGCCTGTATCTTAGCATCCAAAGGCTTAACTATACCTTGGCCCACAACTTTACCGAGGTAAAAGACCACCCCCTTGCCAAACTCACATTTATCTAAATTCTAAACGAAAGCCTTAGCAATCATGTAAATACAAGCTCCAGAAGGTTCAAGTGCTCTTCCCAAGTATCAGAATACATCACCACATCATCAAGGTAAGCAGCACAGTTCGGAACCCCCCCTAACACCTGGTTTATTAGCTTTTGAAAAGTCGAGGGTGCATTCTGGAGACTAACAGCCATTACTGTATACTGAAGAAAGTTGTCTGGGGTAGCAAAACCAGAGATCTCAGATGCCCAAAGTGTGAGGGGCACCTGCCAATAACCTTTTAAAAGATCTAACTTAGTTGTAAACTTAGCTCCACCAACACAGTCAACACAGTCTTCCATTCTACGAAGCAGGAACGAATCAGGCTTAGTTATTGCATTAACTTTTCTGTAATCCGTACAGAAACGAATGAAAGAGTCTGGATTGGGCACCAAAACACAAGGAGAACACCAAGGACTCACACTAGAGACGGCTAGTCCATGTCTAAGCAAATGCTCAGATTTTTGTCTCTTAATTGCTCTCTTAACTGGTTTGATCTATATGCTCTATCTTGCTGTCTAATAGGTGCATGTTCACCTATGTCGATGTCATGCTCAATAATGGTTGTACGAGAGGGAACATCAGAGAATAAACACGGGAACCTACCAATCAGTGCCTCGATATCTTTCTGAAACGCTGCAGGCAAACTTCCAAACTTTTTCGGCAATTGTCGTAACATATCTGAATTAGACAAATAACCGGAAGGCACACAATTCCTACCAAGATGAAGACCATCCACCTCAGAATATTCAGAAGGTGTCACACCACCCTCTGCTGACTGTGCAACAACTGGAACCAAACAGGAATCAGACTTTACCTTGGGGGATGCTATTCGAGCATGATATTTTTTTTTCAGCAAGTTAATATGGCAGATACGAGTTTTATGTCTGTGGTCAGGAGTGCTCACTACATAGTCTGTGGGGCTAAGTTTCTGTTTAACGTCATATGGCCCAACGAATCGTGTCCTGAGTTAAGGATCCTGGCACTGGCAATGAAGCTTTGATTTCCAACACAGAATGAGTTGGAAACTGCCTTACGTTCATATTGATGAAACTTGATTTCCAACACAGAATGAGCGGGAAAACTTGATTTCCAACACAGAATGAGCGGGAAACTGCCTTACGTTCATATTGCTCCTTCATATTGGTCTGAGAGAAACTTAAGGCTTTAAGAGCAGTTTCCCCAGCCAGCTTTAGGTGATCCTGAAGGGTATGACCAAACTTTAGCATAGTTTTATTATGCTGGGTGGGTACTTTGCAACTTATTAACTTCTTCTTCTTCTTTCGGCTGCTCTCATTAGGGGTCGCCACAGTGGATCATCCGTCTCCATACCACCCTGTCCTCTACATCTGCTTTTTTCACAACAACTACCTGCATGTCTTCCCTCACCACATCCATTAACCTCATCCTTCGTCTTCCTCTTTTCCTCCTTTTTGGTGGCTCTATCCTCAACCACCTTCTTCTACCAATATAACTTATGTCCCTCCTTTAAACATGTCCAAACCATCTCAATCTTGCCTCCCTCACCTTGTCACCAAAACATCCTACATGGGCTGTCCCTCTAATAAACTAATTTTCAAATCTTGTCCATCCACGTCATTCCTAACAAAAAGCTTAACATCTTCAGCGCTGCTACCTCCAGCTCCACCTCCTGTCTTTTACTCAATGGCACTTTTTCTAATCCATACAACATCTCAGGTATCACCACAGTCCAATAAACTCTCCCTTTCATTCTTGCAGATACTCTTCTATCACAAATCACTCCTATCACTTTTCTTCACCCACTTCACCCTGCCTGCACTTCTTTACTTCCCTAACACACTTTCTATTACTTTGCACTGTTGACCCCAGGTCCCTGAACTCCTCCACCTTCTCCACCTCTTCTCCCTGTAACCGCACCACTCCACTGCCCTCCCTCTCATTTATGCACACTGTATTACTCCTACTGACTTTCATTCCCCTTCTCTCCAGTGCGTACCTCCACCTCTCCAGGCTTTTCTCAACCTGCTCATTACTCTCACCACAAATCACAATATCATCCGCAAACATCATAGTCCAGGGACTCCTGTCTGACCTCGTCCGTCAACCTGTCTATCACCACTCTAAACAGGAAAAGGCCGATCCTTGATGCAGTCCAACCTTCACCCTGAACCAGTCTGTTGTTCCTACTGCACACTTCACTGCTGTCACACTGTCCTCATACATGTCCTGCACCACCCTCACATACTTCTCTGACACACCTGACTTCCTCATACAATACCACAACTCCTCTCTTAGCACTCTGTCGTACACTTTCTCTAAATCCACAAATACACAATGCAACTCCTTCTGACCTTCTTTATTCTGCTCCATCAACATATGCACTGTATATATAGTATAAATATTAAGGGTATAAGGGAACCCAGCCATTAGAGAGGCACAAGCCAGTGTACTCTTAGTGCCGGTCCCAAGCCCGGGTAAATGGGGAGGGTTGTGTTAGGAAGGGCATCCAGCGTAAAACATGCGCCAAATCAAATATGCGGATCACAAATGAGAATTTCATACCGGATCGGTCGAGGCCCGGGTTAACAATGACCGCCACAGGTATCATTAGCCGACAGGGTACCGGTGGAAATTGGGCTACTGTTGGCCGAAGGAGGAGAAGGAGAGGAGGAAGACGTCTACAGAAACAGCAGGAAAAGGAGCAGTGTAGGAGAGTGGACGTTTGGGTTGGTACTTTAAATGTTTGTTACTATGATGGGTAAAGGAAGAGAGATAGCTGATATGATGGAGAGGAGAAAGGTAGATATGTTGTGTGTTCAGGAGACCAAGTGGAAAGGGAGTAAGGCCAGGAACATTGGGGGTGGGTTTAAACTGTTCTATCATGGTGTGGATGATCAAACTCTTGATGTCACCCAAATGAGGATGGGTTCCCCTTTTGAGTCTGGTTCCTCTCAAGGTTTCTTCCTTATAACATCTAAGGGAGTTTTTCCTTGCCACAGTCGCCACGGCTTGCTCATCAGGGACAAATTCAAACCATTCACCTTCACTGTTGATTTGTGTAAAGCTGCTTTGAGACAATGTCTGTTGTGAAAAGCGCTATACAAACTTGACTTGACTTGATGACTTGGATGGAAAGAGAAATGGTGTAGGGGTAATTCTAAAGGAAGAGTACAGCAAGACTGTAGTGAATGTAAAGAGAGTTTCTGATAGGGTGATGAATGTGAAGCTGGAAGTTGAAGAGATGATGATAAATGTCATCAGTGCCTATGCTCCACATGTTGGCTGTGAGATGAAGGAGAAGAAAAGATTCTGGAGTGAATTAGATGAAGTGGTAGATAGTGTACCTAGGAAAGATGTTGGTGGAGGGAACAGAGGTGATGAGGAGGTGATGGGTAGGTATGGCCTTAAGGAGAGGAATGTTGAAGGGCAGATGGTGGTAGATTTTGCTAAAAGGATGGAAATGGGAGAAAGGAGAGGAGGTTGGCAAAACAGAAGTGGGATAGACAGAGTGATTAGAAAAGTAGGCAGAAGTACAATGAGATGCGGCAGCAGGTAAAGAGGGATGTGGCCAAAGCCAAGGAAAAAGCATATTAGGAGCTGTATGAGAGGTTGGACACTAAGGAAGGAGAAAATGATTTATACCGATTGGCCAGGCAGAGGGACCGAGCTGGGAAGTCTGTGCTGCAAGTTAGAGCAATAAAGGATGGAGAGGGAAATGTGTTGACTAGTGAGGAGAGTGTGTTGAGTAGGTGGACAGAGTATTTTGAGCAGCTGATGAATGAGGAAAATCAGAGAGAGAGAGAAGGTTGGATAATGTGGAGTTGGTAAAGCAGGATGTAAATAGGATTACTAAGAAGGAAGTGAGAGCAGTGATTAAGAGGATGAAGAGTGGAAAGTCGGTTGGACCAGATGACATGAAGATGTTTAGGAGAGATGGCAGTGGAGTTTTTAACCAGATTGTTTAACAAAATTCTGGAAGGTGGGATGATGCCTGAGGAATGGAGAAGGAGTGTGCTGGTACCGATCTTTAAGGGTTGGACTACATCAAGGATCAGCGCTGAGCCCTTTCCTGTTTGCAGTGGTGATGGACAGGTTGACGGACAAGGTTAGACGGGAGTCTCCTTGGACTATGATGTTTGCGGATGATATTGTGATTTGTGGTGAGAGTAGTGAGAAGGTTGAGAAGAGCCTGGAGAGGTGAAGATATTCGCAGGAAAGAAGGGGAATGAAAGTCAGTAGGAGTAAGACAGAGTACATGTGTGTGAAAGAGAGGGAGGGCAGTGGAGTGGTGCAGTTGCAGGGAGAAGAGGTGGAGAAGTTGAAGGACTTCAGGTACCTGGGGTCAACAGTGCAAAGTAATGGAGAGTGTGTTAGAGTAGTAAAGAAAAGAGTGCAGGCAGGGTGGAGTGGGTGTTAATAGGACTGTGGTGAGACTTGCAGTGTTGTATGGTTTAGAGACAATGGCATTAAGTAAAAGACAGAAGGTGGAGCTGGAGGTAGCAGAGCTGAAGATGTTAAGGTTTTCGTTAGGAGTGACGAGGATGGACAATATTAGAAATGAGTTTTTTGGAGGGACAGCGCATGTAGGACGTTTTGGAGACAAGGTGAGGGAGGCGAGATTGAGATGGTTTGAACATGTGCAGAGGAGGGACATGAATAATATTGGTAGAATATGATGAGGATGGAGCCACCAGGTAGGGGAAAAAGAGGAAGACCAAGGAGGAGGTTCATGAATGTGGTGGGGGAAGACATGCAGGTAGTTGGTGTGAAAGAGGCAGATGTAGAGGACAGGGTGGTATGGAGATGGATGATCCGCTGTGGCGACCCATAATGGGAGCAGCCGAAAGAAGAAGAAGAAGATTGCAATATGGGTTAAAATGACTGACTCTTAGATCTAGTGCTTTTTGTATTCTCATACACATAGAGATGATCACAATGACTCAAATAGTTTTTTTAAATTTAAAATAAGTATTTAAATAAGTATTTTAAATCATTTTATTTTTACCGTTAATTGTCAATGTACAACACTTTATTATTGACAGACATTAAAAAGTAACAACATTTAAAAAATAAAAGATTCTATAAATAAACCAAACGCAATACTGTAGCCAAACATGTAAATATATACATTACAAATTTAATTTATGCCCCTTGAAGCAATAGAAATATTAATTAAAAAATATATGGAAACATTTTAACTGCAGCTAGCTCCCAATGTAGTTTTTGCCAAAGTGTTTTAATCAAACTTAATATTCTTTCTGCTCTCTTGTGTGATAACCTTTGAAAAAATAGTCTAGATAGATTCCTTACAGCTCACAAAAAGTTTATAGTGGGTAACAGACATTGTAGGTAAAACACTGGTGCATTGGAGTGAAGTCTTCTCAAAAATCAATAATATTTATGACCCCCACCATTCGGAGATTTGACCTTTGGTGGCCAAAGCCGCTACAATAATCCATTAATACAAGGAGCTCTTAAATAGATAGCTTATAAATTCTAGTAATTTACAAAGAATTTATTTTAAGGAATGTAATATGACTTTTTCTGCAATTATGTTTACACTAGCTATGTTATTCTGTGATGTGAGTTTTGTTTGGTCTCTGAAAGGTGAGTGGTGCTATGTCTAGTGAATATTGGCCCATGATTAGACCAAAAAATGTATAAAATTATAATTTGTTGAGTTGTCATGTCAGATCTTTCTAATGTTAATGCCCATAACCAACATTTATCTTGTTCAGTGTGTTGCTTGCAGAATGTTAATAATTGTTCCTTAGTTGTTAGTAACAGCTTTATTTGTTACTAGTGTACATGCCTAGAGAATTCTGCAGAATTATAGGTTTTCATCCAGACTCTAGAGACATGAATAAAAAAGTTAGTGATAATGTGAACATTTACATTTACATTTGCGGCATTAAGCAGACGCTCTTATCCAGAGCGACATACAAAAGTGCTTTAAATCTCTATTAATGAATAAATCTACACTGGTATGCAAGATTACAAACTTAATATAAATATAACTTGAATTCTACAAACTTGGAAAGTGCTAATTTAGGTATTTAAGGAAAAGGTAGGTCTTCAGTCGTAGCTTAAAGATAATCAGGGACTCTGCTGTACGGACATCTAGAGGAAGTTCATTCTACCACCTCGGTGCCAGAACAGAGAAGAGCCTTGAAGTGTACTTACCTCTCATTCAGAGAGAAGGTGGTATCAGTCGAGCAGTGCTGGAGGATCTCAGACAGCGTGGTGCAGTGCGAGATGTGATGAGGTCACTGAGGTAAGATGCGCTGGTCCATTTTTGGCCTTGTAGGCAAGCATCAGTGTTCTGAATCTGATATGTGCAGCTACTGGAAGGGAGCGCAGCAGTGGGGGGGTGTGGGAAAACTTGGGCCGATTGAACACAAGTGGTGCAGCTGCATTTTGGATCATTTGCAGTGGACGAATTGCTTTCAGTCAAGTCTTGAAATGACAAGAGAATGAACAAGCACCTGGGCAGCCTGTATAGACAGAAATGGTCGAATCCTTTGGATGTTATAGAGAAGAAATCGACAAGAACGAGCAACATTAGCGACATGTGGGAAGAAAGACAGTTCATTGTCCATAGTTACCCCAAGGTTACGAGCAGTGGCTGAAGGGGAGAGCAGAGATTCATGAAGAGATTTGCTAGGGTTGAGTTTTAGTTGGTGAGCACTCATCCATGAAGATATGTCTGACAAGCATGCTGAGATCCAAGCAGAAGCTGTGGTATCTGATGAAGGGAAAGAAAAGATGAGTTGAGTGTCATCTGCATAGCAGTGATAAGAAAACCCATGTCAGGATATGACTTCACCAATGGAGTGGGTGAACAGCACAGTTTCTGTGAGGGAAGGCAGGTGGATGCCTTGAAGGAGGTAGACATTTACAAACTCCAGCACCAGAGCCCTTAAATGGGACATACATAAACATATTTGCAAAGCAAAGGCTTGCTCACGGTTTTGTTCTACATTAAGCACGTTTTCAAATCACTATGGCTAATTTGATGGTCTCAGGCAACCGTGGTTGTGTAGTTTTAGACATAGAAACTAATTATATTCACCTTCATCAGTCAGAACGTTCTGAAAGTAACATAGTGGAGTATACGTGGAAGCCAACACATTATGGTCATTGAACTGTTAGATATCAAGCTGATGCTCTGAAATCAATGTGAGCTTCACAGATAATTAGAGAAGTTTTGGGGGCATCTTAGTTGGGAAGCTACCTCTGTTATTTCTTGCATCGTTTTAGAACTGGCCGAGTTAATCAATGTAGGTCAGGGTACAAGGTCTCACCATATTAAAACTGTATCTGTTTCCTGAGGTAAACTAAAATGTTAGACTAAATAATATAATTATTATAATACTAACTACTAAATACTAATACTGAATGCACAGCCAGCACCAGTGATCTGAAGCCAAGACAAATGTTAAATATTACTAATCAGGAGATAAATGTACCGGTTAAACAAGTCAAGTTTTTTTTATAGTACTTTTCACAATGGACATTGTCTCAAAGCAGTTTTAGAAAATTTAAGAATTAAGGTAAATGTTGTGTTTTTATTCCTGATGATGAAGCCTGGGGTGACTCTGGCAATGAAAAACTTAGATGTTATAAAGAAGAAACCTTGCGAGGAACCAGACTCAAAAGTGCAACCTATTCTCATTTGGGTGACATCAAAAGTGTGATTATAATTCTAAAAAAAAAAAAAACAATATAAAACACCAGAGAATGAGAACCAACATGAACACCAGAATGTATTATCAAACCAAATGATGTATGTAGCATTTAATCGAAGTAGAAAGTTACATATTTGAAGGCCCTGTTTAACAGTCATTAAATAAGGTGTGGCAGTTACTGTATTTATAATAATATTAATGTCACATTAAAACATACACATACATTTATGATTAATTTAAAAAGATGTTTAAAGTTCTTTATACTAACATATGTAGTCAAAAAAAAAAAAAAAACAAGTATAGCCAATCTCGATAGTTAATATATACCAAACCCTGGGGCCATATTCAGAATTGTACAACTTTTCATTTGCAATTCTGTTTATTATTTTTAAGCATTGATTGTTGGGGAAAAGATAAATGTTTAATAATCTGGAAGGACCTCTGAGAACAGCTGCTAATATACCAGTTAATAACATGAATGATTGTGTAGAGCAGTGGTCCCCAACCCCCGGGCCCAATTGGTCAATTGGTACCAGGCTGCACAGAAAAAATACATAACTTACATTATTTTCGTTTTATTTTTCTGATTCTGAATGATGTTTTATTTTGGAAAATTTCCGGATTTTCTCCGACACATCTGTCTATGACACACTCTTAATGCATGTCATGATGCCTCAGTCACATGTCTTACCTCCATCCGCTACCTTCTTGAAGGAGCTGCTCCGGCCGCTAACACATAATACATTAACGCTAAATTCAAACCCCCAAGCCAGCAAAATGAACAAAAAACAACACAGTGAATTCACATTTATTATTATACTTAGAAAACGCCAGTTTTTTGCCGGTCGTATCATTTTATTTTGTTGTATTTATCCGCCACACCTTTAAAAAAACGGTCCGTGGCGCAAAAAAGGTTGGGGACCACTGGTTTAAAGCATCAAGAAATGCAAGAAATGTCACCAATGAACTCTTGATAAGGCACAGCTGTGAACTGCTAAAATATTCTAGGTGCCTATCTTGTGAATCTGATAACAGAATTCCATGAGTTTGCCGAACAAATATAAAAGCTAAATATAGCTATTTTGGACAAAAACTTTTTTCAGCTTCTCCCACTAGGGGTCGCCACAGCGGATCATCCGCATGTTTGATTTGGCACATGTTTTTACGCTGGATGCCCTTCCTAACACAACCCTCCCCATTTATTCGGGCTTGAGACCGGCACTAAATTAAAAAATTTCCTTCGGGATCATTAAAGTTTATCTTATCTTATCTTAGGGCTTGTGCAACCCTAATGGCTGGGGTTGGTTCCCCGACCGGGGATCGAACCGGGGCTGCAGCGTTGAGAGCGCCGCATCCTAACCACTAGACCACCAGGAAACCTAGCTAATTTTTAATAATCTTTTTATAATTGGATAATCTTTTATAATTGGATAATTTTTTTAATTTAAGATTATTCAGCTACTTTGGAGAAAGAATACATTTTTATCTTTGGATCTGTTTCATATCATTGTGCAATGTACAATGTTCATTATTCATTGTATCTTGTACATTGAAACAATGTTCAGTATTAATATTGAAAAGAATAAAAAATCAAGAAAATACACACTCAGTACAATGTATATGTCAAATTAAGACACTTCACTGCATGTCGTACTGTGTATCAGAGGTGTTTGTCTTGTACAAATACTTCATTACTGTACTCAAGTAGATTTTTCTGGTATCTGGTATGTACTTTACTTCACTATTTATTTTTTCCTACTGAACTTTTTACTTTTACTCATTACATTTTTACACAAATATCTGTACTTTCTATTTCTTACCTTTTTAAAAACAAGCTCATTACTTTAGGTTGAATCTATTTGGTAAAATGTAAAAAAAAATTCTTCTCATTGCGTGCTATTTTTCCCCTATATACTATACTTTACCCTTCATACTATTTCCTGTCATTGCGTGGCTTTTTCAATCTATCACTGGTGTATCATTTCCTGGCTCTTACATACCACAGATGTAGAAAACAGACACATTCCTGATCACCTGATCATTATCATCTTTTCTATGCTTGTGTTCTATTTGGTGGTTGTTCAGCCTGAATACATTCATTAGGTAACAACATTTTTTTTTGTCAAAATGCAAATACATTTTAACGCCACTGGTTTTATTAAAGCATGAATATTTTAGGTTTGACCAATTTTGATGAAAATATAAATAAATAAATATAGAAGAGGCAAAATTAAAACCTTAATAGTTAAGCTTAAGCGAAAAAAAATGTTAATTAGTAAACATTTGTTTTACTGAGGTGCGAAGTCTTAAATCAGCATCGAAATCTGCCATGATGCGCACAATTATCCCAGTGTGGGTCGACAAATGCGATGGGGTGTTTTGTGGCGTTTTATTTTTCATAACCTAGAAATGAACATAAATTACTGTCTTTTTTTAATTTTACAGATAAGAGCAACACATCATTTGAATATGTAAAGGGTCTACCTTTATTTGTACACACTTATAATAACAAGAAAACGTTGTGCTTTTGTAAAGTAAAGAAAACAGACAGGAGGCACTCTCTGCCATCTCTGTCTCCTCTCTTCACAGACAGACAAATACGACACCTTGAATCTCGCTGAATATTTGCCTCACAGACATTATAAATATATGTATAGAAAGCTTGAAAAGTGTTACTTTAGATATACGAATTCACATTCAATAGAAATATTGTCTGATTATGTAATCCATATGAAAATGATAAGAGGTGCAGTTTCTCTGGTATCACCTCATTAACCTTCCTTGTGGCGACATAGCAAGGGTTCCATTTGGTGTCCTGATAATTTACGTAATTTAAAACACCATGATTACTTAAAAACCTTGTTCATGCACTATGTTGACTTTGGTTTCACGAATAATAAACATGCATTTGCATAAAGCATCAATATTTGTCCATGCCCATGTTGATTGGTCAGCCGCATTGATTAGTTTACTGATTAAAAATTATTTGAATCTTTTATTTATTATATCTGAGCAAAGACGGACGTTGTAAATAAACGTGTCGCGCTGAAGGTTTTAATTTCGCCTATTTTTTATTTATTTCTTTAATTATATTCTTTATAAAATAATCAAACAAATGCGTGCTGCATTAATCGCGCATTAATAAAACCAGTGATGTTAAAAAAATTAGCATTTTGACAGCCTTAATTAATATATTAATACAAAACTAATGAAACATTTTGTTATTTAATAAACGTATCCAGGCTGAACATCCACCACATAGAACACAAGTAGAGAAAAGATGATGATGATCATGTGATCAGAAATGTCTCTGTTCTCAGTCATGTTTTCATTACTGACTCCCTCTGTCTCATCTATGTTAACCCCAGACTTCTTGTTAACATTTATTATGTCACCAAATAGATTAAAACTAAAGTAACGAGTTTGCTTTAAAAATGTAAGAAGTAGAAAGTACAAATATTTAAGTAAAAATGTAATGAGTAAAAGTAAAAAGTTGTCCTAAAACTATATATTGAACTTTGTTACTTCTTACCTCTGGCTACAGGTAATACATTTTCAATCACAAGCATGAATTTCTAAAATCTTCCCCATCGTTTAAACACAGTCAACTTAGCTTTTTCATTCTGATACAATGAATTGACTTGCCAAAAGAAATGTTTTTTAATATTAAATGTGCCTCTGAGCATAAAAACTGAGCAAGTAAACTTTTGGACTGTGGAAGCATCACAATCTGAATGAAAGGATGCTCTGAACAAGCAAAATATTGTATACCAGATTTGTTAACCAAAGTTGACCTGCAATGTCTGTTACAAAATTACTTTCATCTTTTAGCATTTTCATGTAATTATTATTTATCAAGCAATGACATACATCTTAACACATTTTTAAGACAATACACAAAAATAACTAATAATAAATATTTAGCATTAAATATTTCATAGAGAAAAATCAATATAGCTGTCTTCATTTTTGTGCTAGTGGATTTCACTTCACTTTCAGAAGGATAGTTTGTGTAATATACTTTGCTTAACCATGCTTAATTCATGATTCCATGCTGTTTCCTATTTCCAGCTGCTATCTAGTCCTGATTCCAATTCAAGTAGATCTTGATATGGTGGTCTAAATGTAGCCCCTCTTGTATTCCAGGTCATAATGGAGTTATTTAATTGACACCAACAGTCACTATATTCTGGGCTGCTTCCGATTCCATGATTCAGTGAGAATCAGGGATATGATTCTTTCCATAAGAAGAAAGGCAGATACAATACCTTTCATCATGCCTTACCCATACAGGCCTCACTGACATACGATACTGCTGAATGAAGAAGGAAGAAATCTTGAAAAGTATTGCCATTCTCATTGCTTATTATAGTCCTTTCTCCATGAATGGCATCTGAGGCAAACAAGATTCATTCTGCTTAGTTATACAGGCAAAGAAAGTAAAAGGAAACACCAATCATGCTGACTGGACTCCATAGTACCAAATTAGACATGCTGTCTAATTACAAGTAGTTCTACATCTAGAATTGAATTATCTAACATTTGTAACAGCATTTACTTAATTAAGTTTTTTGAGTGAATTCGTTTTTTCTCATGTTGTGTTTCTGATGCTTTCGAAAGAGTAATGCTACAGTTTAACAGAGGTAAGCTCAGTATTTTCCCCATCACTCTGGTCGCACATATCATCCTCTTCTCCCTCTTCTCCATCTTCTCCATCTTCTTCATCTAGTTGGAGGCTTCCAGATGAGAAACGCAAATGTGCTAACGGACCAGAATGTACCACTTTCCCTACAGCAGGACAGTAACATGGATAAAAGAGTTCTGAGTCTGAATCACTGTAACTGCCTGTGCTGAGGACACATAAAGATGTGGGTCTTTCTGGCAAAGGAGAAGGGCTTAGTGGAAGATAGGTTGGCCTAGTAGGGATTCTGTGTTGTGACAGGTGAGGATAATACCCTAGAGGCCGAAACTCTGAGGCATATGCAGCAGCTGAAGTAGCTAGTGAAGGTCTTTGGAACTTTACATCAGGTTGGCTTGAGGCCCGGGAAGGTAATGCACTTTGAAAGGAAGAGTCATCACTGTAGTGCCCAGCTTCTGTTCTTCCTATGTTGTGCCTTCTGTTTAACCCCACTCCAAGTGGTCCCTCTGGTAAAGGGCACAGTCTAGATGAAGCCACTCCAATTCCAGAGAGTTGCAGCCTTTCCAGACGCTGTTGCCGTTGTGGTGGTGACAAAGAGGAAGCAGGTGAAAAAGAGTGTCCTGTTTGCCTAGGTAAATACTTCATCGGCTTGATACCCTGGTGAGCTTGTGTAAGACGGTCTAAGGATGATGATGTTGGATCTTGTAGTAAAAAAGGGTAAGTTGCCAAAGGGAAAGTTGGCAGCACTGGATGAAATTGCAGGTGAGAACTGTTGGGATAGAGAAGGACTAAGTGCTGAGAACTAGGGGACTGATGTCTCCTTGCCCCAGGCCTTTGAAAGCTTCTGCCTTGACGCTCTGCTGCTGATGTGGACATGGAACGTTGTTTAGGAGATGCAACCCTGCTAGATCTGGGCGCCAGTCTTGACAGGGGACACGATCGGACAAGCCCTTCAGCAAGCACATTTGGCCCTTGCTTTGAATCATCAAGGTGGGGGAACTGATAGGCTTGCTCGTAAAGCTGCAGAAACATGATTATTAAGTATTTCAGAACACAACTTTGGCCATTTCAATCTTGATTTCTTTCAATCTGTACCTGTTTGGAAACATCAGTAAGCAAGTCTGGGGATGACTTGCATTGCCGAGATTCATGGCCAAGCCTGAATTTTGACCTTAAAACAAAATACAGACATTTATAAAGAACAAATGTTTATATTACCAAACTAAAAAGTGCTTTGTTTATACAGGATTTTCCCAAACTAAATTGCATTTCTTACCTCTCAAATGGTACATGCCTGTGTTCCCCAGTGCCAACACCCTCTAATAGTTGCTTTTGTGTCCTGCCACTAAAGCAAAGGTAAATAATTATCCATATACCTCAACAAATTGAAAACCCTTGCTGACATGGTCAGATTACCAACACCTAACATGATCTTACAAAATAAGTATATATTACCAAATGTGTTTTTACTTGTTCTTGCAACTGCATCTGTCAGATTATTTTTTTTTTTTTTACTGTACCTATATCTGAAACTTGATCCTTTGCTGGAAAACAATGACTTTTGATACGGTTTGGGCTCCTCAGCTAGACGAAAGAAGGCATGATACTCCACACACATCTTCCAGAAGGTTTTACAAATGTCTCTGCTTGCCATTGTGAACTCAACCATGTCCCTCCGTGAAGGCTAATATACACGGACAGATGCATACATTAAAAGAGCATAATATAAAACAAGTCAAAACGTGTATTATTATAAAGTTAAAAACACACATACACAACATTAACATTGAAGCTTTTAGAATGTTAGTGTAATATTGGTTTGTTTGTCTCACAACTTTTTACTTGTTTCTCCAAAATTTCCCATTAAAAACTGAATGCTTAGTAACTGTAATTTTATAACACTGTAAAGTTATTAAATCTGTACATTTTATACAGATTAAACTGTGTAAACTGTGAATTTTCGTTAATAAAGTCTAATGACACATAGGAAAAAATACATTTATTTCTTATTAGTATTTTTTAGCGTTTTGATATACTATCTATCAAGTACCAGTGGTGGTGTCTTGGTCCCCAGCCTGTGTCTCTCTTGTGTTGTTATTGGTTCCACTACTAGCATGAGTTCAGGACTAGGTCAGGGTTACCATAAATTGGCTTTCTACTTTAATTTTGAATCAGGGAAAACCAAAACCATGTTTTATAAAGATGGGGATGTTGTTCATTTGTCATCTGGGGCTCTACGGAAGATGCTCTGCTGTAGCAAAATTAAACGATGGCATAGATTTTTAATGGTGTTAAATGACTCTCTGTAGTGCTAGTTCTTAGTGTGGTGGATAAAACAATCTGACTGACTAATGCTTTACATTTCTATCAAGAGGTCATATTAGTTTCTGTGCAAAGTCTGCATGTCCACAATCTTTGTGTAAACATGGACTTCATCCACAGGATGTGAAAAGTAAAAATTCAGTTACAACCCACCATTAAAAGATTGTAGAAATTAGCTTTTATGTTGTATTTTGGTCAATTTATTTATAATAAAGTTTGAAAAAATGGAAGATAGATGTGCTTTGACTTGTGGTTTGGATTTAAATAGGCTAAAGATAATAAGTGAGCTATGAAACACTTCTTATTTTTAGTATAACAGTTGGAGCTGCTACTGTATTTACATCTAATGTGATTTAAAAACAATCATTTAAACACTTAGACTTGATTCACTTTGCCAGAATTACAATTTACATTAGTAAGTTCACTGTATCTTTTTATCAGTCTGCAAGATTCCAGGAATTGATGTAACGGCTTTGGAAACATATCCTAAGAAGCTTCTAATTAGCTAGTGGCATTGATACCATAGGAAAGTCTAAACTATTCAGCCAAGACAAGAAAATAATCCCAGTTACTTTGTAGGATATCCTACGAAATAAATGGACCAGGAGTACCTGTACAATGGATTTGATACAAAAGACTAATCTTGGATACAAATCAGAGTGAACTTCCAGACGACATTATTGGAGATGCAGACATCAGTTTTTGGTATCAGGAGTAAAAATCATCAAGTACCACAAGTGTTTAGTTGTGGAGGTCCATCAATTATTAACAAATTAACACTAAAACAGTTCAGGTGATTGCCTGAAAGGAAGGAAATTGCTTAAGAACAATACTCTAAGAATTTTAATCTTGATAATGAAGGTAATCACCAGACCTTTCAAATGTTTGGTTCCAAAAACGTTTAAAACTTTGTTTGGCCAAATAATTATCATTACTATATAGAAGAAAAGTGGCAAGGCATTTAATCTGAACTCCATCCCACTTTGCTTGGGGGTGGCAGCATCATGTCATAGTGATTTGCTGGAAATGGAACTGGTACATGTCAAAAAATAGATAGGATGAGAAACACTAAAGCAGAACTTCACTGTACTGAGCTACAATAGTTTTGTTAGAAGAAATGGGCAATGTAGCAAGCATGTGAATGATATTGTATAGCCTACCCCAGCCTCTGTGTGTAGCTTGATAAGGAAATTCCTTCTCTTGAAACTCAGCTTGCGAATCTTGGCCCAGCTGAAGGTATTAATTTTCGTGTTACCCTTGGAAGAAAATTAATATTTTAATTAGATTATTAAAAGCATTAATACAAGGGACTGCAGAAAAATCAATCTAGTGGTGGTGACTGATTAAAGGCTGTTACCTGAAATATTAACACCCCCAGGTGTGTAACAGCCAAATTAATCCTCATGCCTTCTCCATCATGGGCAGGATGTGGTCGAATGCCATACATATCCAATTTCCGAGCAACCTCCAGCAAATGTATATCTGACAGGGCTGGAGTGTGACCTCTGCTCAAAAACAATGAACAGATTTAAATACAAATCTTTTCAATAGTTTCTTTACAGTTATTCCTACATCAGCCTCAGATTGAAGTATTGTCTTCAGAATCTGTAACGTTAGTGCCTGTTTTTAAATGCTCAATGCAAAAACCTTGTGTTTGCCTTGTTTGATTACATCTGAACATGTATGTAAATGATTTGTTGTGCATGTGAGAATGTGCACCTGTGTTTTTTATGAAAACGAATAATCTTGTGGTCCAAGTATTCCTGATTTGGAACATATTGCTTATTTTCTAGGTGGTGTGCATCCAACTCTTCATTGTAATCCCCAAGTTCTGCTGCAGAAAAAAAAACAAGGGAAATGTAAGTTATAGGTTAAATGTTTTTGAAATGGTTTTGTGTTTTCTAACATATTTTACTTCAAAATATAATCCCAATATTATTTATTTGTACAATGGCATGCAAAATGGTTTGGACAGCCTTGTAGTTAGTAAAACATAGGTACCATAATTACCAGATTTGCAAAGGCAATTTGTAGCTAGTAAAAAGTTATTTTTATTTAATGAATTCTCACTGACACATCTTTGCAGATAAGCCCAAGGTACACTATATGGGCTATGGTTTGTGGACATCTTATCATCACACTCCTATGATGGCATTTCCCAATCTTTTACCACATAGTTGGAAGCACACAATTGTTCCAACATGACAGTTACCTCATGCACGAGTATGGTTCATTACATTAATGATTTTTGCTATATATGGAGTGGCCTGCACAAAACCCTGACATTATCCACACTGAACACCTGACACCTATTGATGGAGGAAAACGCTGAGGCAATGAATACTGACCCTGTGGAGCTTCCAGCAACCGTTTTTGGTAGAATGTCAAGGTGGAACATTAACCACAATGGCTCAAGGACCACAGAATGCATTTAACCACCAAACACTGCACACCTCAACAATGATGAACTGTAATGAATGGATATTCGGTGCCCCCCAGATGAGAATGGGTTACCTTTTGACTCTGGTTTCTGGTTTCTTCCTCATGCCATCTCAAGGAAATTTTTCTTAACATTTATGGGGAACAAACTAGTATATTATTTTATTTCTGCTTTATATGTATACAACTACTTTAAAACAATGTACATTGTTAAAAGCACTAAACAAATAAAATTGTATTTTATTTTGGATATAATTCGGGTTAGTACCTGAACATCCCTTTAAAATAGCTTTCTCTTGCATCTAAAATTACTTCTGTAGAATGTAGTTTAGTAGCCCTAGACACCATGGCTCTCAATACACCACTAAGATGTGGCAGCAAGAAGTGCACCAACAACTCATGCTTTATGCTGTTTGGATTGCAGTATTTGAAGTATAGCTGTGCTATTGCTCTGCTCATTTAACCTTCACGCTCTGCTCTTATTTAGGAAATATAAAATTCATAAGTGATGACTGGTCATCAGACCCTGCTTAAATAGTTTTTTTTTTTTCTTTTCAGTTTTATTGTCCAACTCCTGTGTAGTGTCTATATATTCTACAGGGTTATTCTAAAAGAAGGAACCGATTTCATTACACAATATTTTAGTAAGGAAAAATTATAAAAAACTCCAGCCAAGTCACAAGTATTATACTCCCCCAAAAAACATAACTCCATGACAATGCTTGAGAACTGAAGCGGTATGATATCGGTTCATTCTTTTTAAATAATCCTGTATAAATTGATATATTTGGATGATTGTGTGTTAAAATGTACTAATAGTCTAGTCTATTCCTTATAACCCAGAACATTAGTAAAGAAGGTTAGCATTGGCCAAGATTTTAAATGTGACCTGTGAGAGAACAGGACTTACCCTGCAATATATGAGAAACCAAAAGTGCAGCACTATTGTCATTACACGTGAGACTTCCATTGGCCAAATCCTGTTTTATTTGCAGGGCAAAAAGGTACCTGAAAACAAAAACATATACATTTATTAACAGTGATATATCCCATGTAGCCTATTCATTGTTGGGCATTAATTTTCAATCATACTACCAGCAGAGTCACACAGAATGGCTTGTCATGATAGACACAGATAGACTGGTGATCTTGCCTGATGGTGGAGATGCCTAACACTGTGGTCCTAAACTCTGTATAAACAAACATTGTGGCCAGTAAATAGCTTTTTCTGTAACCAAATATCCATTGTGAGGTTCAAAAAAGCACAGAAAAGTAGACGTTGAAGTTTGTGGCATATTTATGGCACATTTACATTTACATTTATACCCTTATCCAGAGCACCGTATGCTTTGCTGTACATGACTCTAAAACTCTTTGAAAGTAATAGTAATTATCAAAAGGTTCACATTATAATGACATTTTTTTCTGTACTTTGTGTTGTATTTTAACTTTCTTCTTCTGTTGTAGTTTTAAATGTAATTTTCACAAATAAACACTTTTGTGAACATGGTGTGTTGAGTGCATTTTTATTTTTGATAAATGTATATTATTTAGCATTAGTAAAGACTGCAGCATTAATAGAGATTGGACAGAGTGAAAAAAGAATCACACTTTATTAAGAAGAAAGTCAGAATGCCTTGGGTGGAATTAGCAAACCCCCAACTCTGGCATTAGAGCCATAGTTACAATCTAACACTAGATCTAACCCATGGAAGTATCACTTCTCTTTGCTTCATGTGTTTGTGCTTCAACAGATTTGCTCTGTTAATTAAAGCACTCACTGAGAAACTTGAAAGAGTTCTGGTTGGAGGATTTTAAAGACTTTTGGCTTCTGGTGTACAATGATATAATATGATATGATATAATATGACTACTTTATTAAAACAGTTACACATTTTTGGCACATTGAATAATAGTCAAATCAAGTCAAGTCAAGTTTATTTCTATAGCGCTTTTCACAACAGACATTGTCTCAAAGCAGCTTTACAGAAATAAGCAGTCAAGGAGAATGTGTGTATTTATCCCTGGTGAGCAGCCATGGCAACTGTAGCAAGGAAAAACTCCCTTAGATGTTATGAGGAAGAAACCTGGAAAGGAACCAGACTCAAAAGGGGAACCTTTATTATTATTGATAATAATAAAGTAAATAATAAAGTCACTAAAGATGGCAGAGTTTTCTCTTTTAAAAAAGCTCCCTCCTGTTTTGTTTTGCTTTTAAAACAGATTTCACAGACCACTTAATGTCTCAAGGCATGCTCATGTTTTTTACTTACTGAATCTCTATTTGATTTAGTCTTTTTTTTTATTTTACAGGTCTTACCAGAGTCCCTGTTTGCACACTTGTAATAATGTTCATTGCCCTAGACCATCATGTGACAATAAACATACCTAATAATGTGTTTCTTTCTCAAATAAGTATATATATATATATATATATTGACCTACACATGCTACTTCTGAGGTACCAGCAGAGGTTCCAGTCTCATTCCAAAATTGATTAAATTCATTGTTTACCTCATTGTTGTACAAACAATACCCCATAATGACAATGTGGAAAAAGTGTGTTTGAAATCTTTTATATTATTATTTTTATAAAGAAGGTCATTCAAAAAATTACATGTACATAATTATTGACAGCTTTTGCTCAATACTTTAATGAAGCACATTTGAAACAAATTAGAGCTCAAGTCTTTTTGAGTATAAAGCTACAAGTTTGGCATGCCTATTTTTTGTTTTGGGCAGATTCTCTCATTCTTCTTTGCAGACCCTCTCAAGCTCTATCAGGTTGGATGGGGTTGGAGGTCTCTCCTGAGATGTTTAATCAGATTCAATTCTGGGTTTTGGCTGGGCCACTCAAGAACATTCACAGGGTCATCCCGTAGGCCCTCCTTTGTTATCTTGGCAGTATGCTTAGTGTTGTTATCCTGTTGAAAGATGAATTGTCACCCCGATCTAAGGTCCAGAGTGCTCTGTAGCAGGTTATCATTAAGGATGTCTCTGTAGATTGCTGCATTCATCTTTCCCTCAATCCTGGCTAGTCTCCCAGTTTCTGACGCTGAAAACATTCCCACAGCATGATGTTGCCACCACCATGCTTCACTGTAAAGATGGTATTGGCCAGGTGGTAAGCAGTGTCTGGCTTCCTTCAGACATGACGCTTGTCATTCAGGCCAAAGAGTTAAAAAATGTAGTTTCTCATGGCCTGCGAGTCTTCAGATGCCTTTTGGCAAACTCCAGACGGGCTGTCGTGTGCCTTTTACTGAGGAGTGGCTTCCGTTTGGCCACTCTACCATAAAGGTCTAAATGGTGTAGTGCTGCAGAGATGGTTATTGTTCTGGAAGGTTCTACTCCTCACAGAGAAATGCTGGAGCTCTTTCAGAGTGACTATTGGGTTCTTGGTCACCTCCCAGACTACGGCCCTTCTCCCCCGATCACTCAGTTTGCTCTAGGAGTCCTGGTGGTCCAATACTTCTTCCATTTACGGATGATAAAGGCGACTGTGTTCATTGGAACTGTCAATGCTTCAGAAATGTTTCTGTCCCCTTGCCCAGATCTGTGCAAAGATTTCAAACAAACGTCTTCCATGTTGTTATTATGGGGTTTTGTTTGTAGAATTTTGAGGAAAATTATTTTTTATATAGAGTTTAATCTGTTTTGTATGGAAGCGCATTGCATTCACAAATAAAAAAAAAATCACAAAAAGGAACTCATAATAATGCCTTAGTATCTCATAATTACAACTTATTATCTCATAATTATGACTTAATATCTCATAATTACGACTTAGTACCTCATAATTACGACTTATTATCTCCCAATTATGACTTAGTATCTCATAATTATGAGATAAGTGGGGGCAGTCTGTGGCAGGGTTAGCATTTTAGCGCATAGCACCGGATGTAACGTTACTGCATTTTTTGCTCGGAAGCTCCACATTGTGCAACCATGGAAATGTAGCAGATATCATATGGTTTAGCTTGATGACTGTATATTAGTTTAATTAGCTACTAGACTTATTAGACAATATTTGTTACACATTCTGACTGTCAACTGTCCACTTAATAAGATTTAGTTTTATCAAGTGGAGAGTCAGAATGTGTAACATATATTAGAAGTCAATGTTAAAATATAATAATAATAATAATAATAATAATAGGTAATGCCCAGTATCTGTTAACTGAAGCAAGACTTACCGGAACTTAATTACTTAGCAGGAGGGGCAGGTCAGCGAGGAAATGTCCAGTAGCTAATTAAACTAATATACTGTCATCAAGCTTACCCATATGATATCTGCTGCATCTCCATTGATGCGCAATGAGGCGCTTCCGAGCAATCAATCTACGTTTTACAAATTATTGGTCACCTTTTAAACAATAAAAGTATAGTGCATCTACTAATAATTATATATAAATAAATAGATTTTTACCGTTGCAGATATGTTAAAAAATTATGCACGTTATACAAATGCCAACTTGATGCACACTCTGATGCACACTTTTTTAAATCGTTGCACCACATTGTTAACTTTAATGTCGATGCACAGATGCAAATTGGTGAATCGTACCATCCCTAATATGAACTAATATCACAGTACTAATTAATATGCTAATATCAGGTGTATTGAACAAGTCAAACTAATAAAAATAAACTAACATCAAGAACCATCGGCATCAACACAAAAACAGGCAAACTAATAACAATGCTGTAATACAAATGCACAAAACACCAACAAACGCTTGACAAAGAGAAATATAGAGACCAAATAGGATGCTTAAGAAGACATATGAAGACAAAGGTAAGGTTGATTAGTGACACATGATAGTGGGGTCATGAGCAGCCAAAAGTGATATTCCCTGCTCTGTAGTGGGATACAGGGGCTACAACTGCAGCAGAGTTTATGGGTATTGGACAAAGTTTAAGGTGGAATCAGATGGGGGAATTACGGCCTAGCAGTATGGCAGAGCAATGTCTTAAGTGCGGTCAATGAGTAGTTATGTCCAACGTATAGGAATAATACAGAGTGGGGCCCCTGAAGTCATTGGCGAGGCCAGAATTTACCCTGCTGCAGGGATGCAGACCTTAGCAGGACAGGAAGGTTGCACATCATCCTAATTAGGACAGGCAAACAATGCAACGTCCTCAGCCGGACTAGGGGACAGAGGGAAGTACTCAGTGGGGCAGGCCTAATTTCTGTTTATCACTTTGTCAAGCTTTTTTTTTTTTTTTTTACTGCTTTGCCATTAGTCTGCCTGTATCCATAGTAGGGTAAATAGGCAGGGCAGGTAGGCAGACAAATGTACAAAGAAAAGCGTGGAAACAGAGTGGCGTCCTCAACAGTGCAGGGAGACTGAACAATCTCCTTGGCAGCAGGCAGAGGGTGGGAGATAATTGGGACAATATTAAACTTCTTGAATGGTCTCATGATATCAAGCCATTCCCAGGTGGCTCTAATCATACCTCCCTGTTCCTGTTTCTCCAAAGGCCTGTAGCACCTCTGTAGGAGGCCTTCCTGGACCACAAATATTCTGCTGCATCCATTCTTTTGGTAACACCAACAAAAGCTTGACAAAGAGACATACAGAGACCAGATTTTAAATAGCTAAAGAAAACATAAAACACAGTTGAGGGTTAGTGACATATGAAAGTTATATGACATACAAGGGCTGGTGGGTATTGTAGTCAATTTGCATAAATCTCACAGCTAGTATGTAATTTTTTTAAATGATATACACATTTTATATACACTCACAAATAACCAAAAAACTGTATATGGGTGAACATCAGCTTAAATTCTGTTCTGCTAAGTTTTGGGGCGCCTTCTTCCCACAATGGGGGTCCAGCAAAGTTTGATGATTTTCCTGTGCTTAGGCAAATCTACAAAACCTAGAAGGTTATGCCATTACACCATGCTGGATTCGTGCATCACTGTGACTTGGATGTAGCTCTGATAAATTGGTCATGGCTTACCTGGTCAAGCTTTTTTGCAGAAGGCCTGGGTCTGGTGGAAAAAACTTCACAATAAAACGGAATGGCAGCTCACTAGTGTCTAACAAAGAAAAGATATGACTGCTCAGTGTGTATTTCTATTATTTGCATTTCTTATTGTCCACAAACACACAAACCACATACTTACATTTGATCTGCTTTGCCAGTGGCTTCAAAAGTTCGAGCCACACCTAAAGGATAAATATTTAGGCAGTAAGAAAAAGAGAGTAACAAGCCCCCAATCATAAATACAGCATTCATAAATATAGGAATTATTGGATTTCAAAAACAGAATAACATTTGCACTTTAGTAGTTATGATGAGGTTTAAAATTAGTAATCTACAGTTCCGTATGGAAATCATAATTAAATGAATTCTGAATTAAAAAGTGACTCACGTAGTTGCCGTTCTGATGACGGAATTCCAGGCCGAAGTATTCTTTCTCGACGAGCTTAAGGTGTTCACACACCTTACCAAAAAAATCACAGCCCAGGATTTTTTGCTGTAAAAACACAATTGACAGAAGACTACGATTATAATAATGCACACAAAACACAATAATTCTGGTTCACACTACCTATATGAATGTTTTGGTTTCTACTGAAAACAATCATCCGCTGCATATGCACTAATAAAAGCAAAACTTCTCCATTATCATTCCATCAGAGCTTCACACAGCCACTAGTGTAATAAAATATTTTATTATGCTTTAGCATAAAAGGATACTGAGGCTGTTGTAAATCTGAATCGCCATTAACTCATCTCAAAACTCAATATAACAACCATACCGTGAACATCATTATTAATTAACCCATAGGAATAGGCATCAGACAACCTATTCCTCTAACTCTACGAACTGGTCTATTCCACACACAAAGGATTTCATTATATGTCATATTCTAAACCAAATCATTCTGTGTCACTAATGATACCTATTCATGATCCCGAAAAATCTTGTGCACAAAGCAAACTCAATGACTAGTCGAGTAACTGTCAACAACACTGGTTTAATTCTGATTACTCTGCCACGTTTCTCTGCAAGCATAAAAAGCCCCAAGTTTTGAGTTCCCTTAAGATTCCAGGAGATTATGTAAAGTAGGTAGAGGTTGTTTACAAGACAATGTAAAATAACTTCCCCTTCACTGTCATGGGAATTGCACCTTTGATTGCCTGACAAATACTGTTTTCCCAAAAGCCAGTCATGCTCACTTTTACTTCCTTAATCTTAAACTAAAGAAATCTATTTCAAAGAGATCGATTTTACAATGTCCTTGGCCACAAACCTTTAGCGGTAGGTATATAAGCTTGAGTTTAAAAGGTTTGAAGCCACGAGATGATTATAAGTGTGGGAAACTGGTGATTATAAGAATTGAGGTGATTAAAAGAGTGGTTTTTTTCACCACTAGAGGGCAGTATGTATACCAAGTCATACCATGTGAAAAGACTTGAACATGAAGCTGAAAGTTAAAGGGGTGATGATAAATGTCATCAGTGTTTATTAAAGAGAGAGAGAGAGAGAGAGAGAGAGAGAGAGAGAGAGAGAGAGAGAGAGAGTGTGGATAGTGTGGAGATTGTGAAGCAGGATGTGGATAGGATTAGTTAGGAGAAAGTGAGAGCAGTGATTAAGAGGATGAAGAGTGGAAAGTCTGTAGGACCCGATGACATACTGGCAGAACCATGGAGATGTTTAAGAGAGAAAAGTGTACAACGGGGTGCCGAGAGAGGGATTGTGGTATTGTATGAGGAAGTCAGGTGTGTCAGAGAAGTATGTAAGGGTGGTGCAGGACATGTAAGAGGACAGTGTGACAGCGGTGAAGTGTGCAGTAGGAACGACAGACTGGTTCAAGGTGGAGGTTGGATTGCATCAAGGATCGGCTCTGAGCCCTTTCCTGTTTGCAGTGGTGATGGACAGGTTGACTTATGAGGACAGACAGGAGTCTCCATGGACTATGATGTTTGTGGATTATATTGTTATTTGTGGTGAGAGTAGGGAGCAGGTTGAGAAGAGCCTGGAGAGGTGGAGGTATGTGCTGGAGAGAAGGGGAATGAAAGTCAGTAGGAGTAAGATGTATGTGAATGAGAGGGGGGCAGTGGAGGGGTGCGGTTGCAAGGAGAAGAGGTGGAGAAGGTGGAGTAATGGAGAGTGTGTTAGAGAATTGAAGAAAAGAGTACAGGCAGGGTGGAGTGGGAGGAGAAGAGTGGCAGGAACTGATGGACTGGAATGATTACAAACCAGAAGAAAGATTGTAGGAAGAGACAGAGCGAGGCATCTCCGAATATTGATATTACTCCGTTCTTTCTAAAGGTACTACTTGTTTGAAAGCCAAGTGCTTTCATACACCCTGTGCAGTATTGCCAGTTCATCTGTCATCTGTTCAGCAATTTCATCAGTATTACATTGTCTTGCCTTTTGTTACTGATCTTATGCTTGTTTATAAGATTCTCACTTTTGGATTAACGTTTTTTTAAATCTTTTTTTCCTGCCTGCTTACACTATTGATCACTGCCTGCCCTGCTGACCAGTATGAGTTTATCATAGTAAGTGTTTTGAGCTCTTTTTATTGTTACAGGAACTTAAGAGTATCATTATGCCACAGAAACTTTCTGCTGTATATATTGTTATATTTATATTACAGAGCATTTATCTTTTTTTTATTCATTGTGTGCTTTTTTTAATTGTGTAATTTTTATATTTATATTTACTTATTGCTGCTGGTCTCTAAAAACTACCAAAGAAATTTTGATGTTTAACTACAATGACAATCATTTTTCCACTGTGGGACAAATAAAGATATACTTTCTCTCACGAGAACTGTGGGTTTTCATCTGAGGTCTTGTGTCAGTTTATTATTTGACTTTTTTCGACTCTTGATCAAAGCGTGACAGAAATGTAATGTATAAAGATTCGAAGATATCATGCATTAAAATGTTGTATTAATAAAGTACTTTTTTACTGTCCACTACTGGTCTTGGGTCTGATTATTTTATATGGTGCAGATTCTGAGGAACTCTGAGCACTAAAGCTTTTGTCTGTGGCAAAAAAACAAAAAACAAGTCAGAAGAGACTGCCCACATACAATCAAGTCTGCAAGTGTGATGCGCAAACCCTCATTTAGGCACCATTAAAATATAGGCTACTGATCAGTAGTGTATGTTTGTTTGTGTGTGTGTGTGTGTGTGTGTGTGTGTGTGTGTGTGTGTGTGTGTGAGAGAGAAAAAGAGAGAGAGAAAGTGAGAGTCTGACTCTATATTTACTGTGACAGGAATTGATAGAACATTGCTATTATCTTGTCAGAAGCCATATTAGGGAGGGAGATTAAAGAGGTAGTTTAAAAAAGACCCAAAAAGACTTAAGGGAGTAAAGCAAGATCATTTAATGTGACAATAACGAAACCGTATCATTTTAAAATGTCTCTTTATATGATTAGCATTCCTTTATTCTAAAATCTATTAAAATGTTCATGTGTTTTCCTTCGCAAAAAATATAACAGCGTCTTAATTTGTAGAAAATTATTCCCCTCAAATCACCGTCAGCCTTTCTATCATTTTGAGATTTATTATAGCTGAGTAGGTAAGATACTGTAACTTTTTCAAAAAAGTGGACTTTCCCCAAACAAGAACACGTTTAATAAACTTGTTTAAATCAATCAGGACAATCAAACAATCCTTTTATAGAAGTAAAGTAAGTCATCACTGTGTATATGTTTTAAAGACAATCAAACAATTTACTGTATTAGTTAGTCTTTATATGTGTACATTTCCCCACACTCAGGATCATAAGTAGGATATGAGAGATATGATTTTCCATTTCAACAGAGTTTATTTTATTGTTGAATTTACAATTAGATACTCAAGTGATTGATATGTTGTTTTGTACAGGGTTTTGAAGCTCATAAAAACAAATCAAGCATTTCCCATAGTACCATGTGGTGCTGGGTTTCATGTATGGCAGCCATTTATTGGGTTGACCTGCAAATGAAAATGTGCACCACTGTAACTTCCTATGAAAAGACTTAAATACCATGTGTTCCTCTAAATATCTGACTGAATGTCTGAGGCTTTAGTGCACCATGATAATTGTTAAGCTTGGGGAGAAAGTATTAGGTTTTGGAAATAAGTAAAGGAAATACAGATGAATTCTAATAAATGTTCGCAAATATCTGAAGCAAATCAAGATTCTGGAGTTACTAAAATAATCGGGTGCCAAACGTAATTTTTTTCAACATTTTTCAATAAAGTTTCAACATTTGAATACAATTTTGTCTGTAAAAATTCATTGTTGAAAAGGTTGTGTTTACGTTTCATCTAAAAGATTTATTGTAATTTTGTACATTTTGTTGTCATAGATTTTCCCTTAAAATGTACAGTATATTGTTTGTCAATAATGTTGCTACAAATGTACTGGTATCAAAGTTAACATATGTATGTTATTTTAAGGTTACATTTTTTTTGTTTGTTTTTATCTTTTCATTCCTTTGAATGTGATATTGAAGCCAATATCTCAATACAAAATGTCATATTCTTTTATCCTGTTTTTCACTGATCTTCTGTGATTGATTGCATCACCCTGAGGAGGAATAAGACTGATATAGTATTCGGATTTGGACAATATCTGTGTCCAGTCCACGCCAAAACTCTCAACCTGCATAATGACTACACTCTGTCTTTCCTCTCAGTCACTCTGAGTAAAAGGTTTTCTTTTCAGTGGCATGCCCCTTTGAGTAAATGCAAAAGATGACCTGAAATGTCTTGCCACATGCACACAATTGCACTCTGTGGTACTTTATTGTACTGTAATAATAGAAGGCAATGCTTAACCTTATTCTCAATTCTGTGTGCTTTAAAGCAGTTCAATGCAATGGTCTGAATGTAATTTTTTATTTTTATTTTTTGTGCAAAAGAAAGTGAATTAGGAATACTAATTGGAATAAGTTACAAACTATAATTTAATGTAAGTAATAAAAGTCAGATGAAAAGTCTGATAAAAAATAGGCAGTAGATGCATTATGCATTACCATTAAATGTTACATGAAACATTATTGTACAGTTTATTTCATGGTACGCTTTATGTATTATGTCTTTGCATTTGTCTATGGATGTATGTATGTATTTCAATACACTACATTTCAGCATTATTGTGACTATAGACATTTTACTGTAATATATTTCTTGATAATGAATTTTTTTTATATATCTAATAATAATAATATCATGTTCTTTATGAGATTTTTTCAAAAAATTCATCCATCCCCTGAGATTTTAAATAGCTTTTACTGCTACATCATCGAAAGCAGCCTAACCAACTCCATCACAATGTAATATTGGATCTCAAAAGTGTGTAAACAGAAAGCCCTGCAAAGGGAGATCAAAACCGTCCAATGCATCATTTTTTATTATTATTATTATTATTTTGCAAATAAAATTGAATTAGGAATACTCACTGGAATAAGTTTTAAAATGTAATTTAATGTAAGTAATAAAAGTCTGTATAAAAGATGAAAAGTCTGATGTAAAGAGGCATTAGATGACTATGTAACATCTGTAATATCTGTAACATCTGACATTTAAAACAAGTGCACTTACAGTAAATTAAGACGGTGTTTTTTTTTTTTGAATAATCATGCATAAAGCATATAGAGTATTTTGCATTCGATTAGACAACTAATAGACAATAGAAATACTTGGATTTATATTTTTTTACCTCGACATCGAAAACTCGCTCGCTGTCGTCTAAGAAAATGACCCGCAGTCGCAGTGTCGCTTCTCTGGCTCTCTGGTGCTGTGCGCTGCTCCTGTCCTTCACCTTCAACTCCGATCTCTCTGCCATCTTTCACTATCTACTGAACATCTCCGATCTACACCACCAGCTCTCAGGTTTGCCTTGGAATAGCACCGGGAGAAACCTTGGTGTGAATCACATCTCAAGAAGAGCGCTTTGGCGCATCCTTTCGTGCATCCGCTCCTAGTTACGTCATAATATCAGCTTCTATAGTCTCTTCCACTTCTGTTCTAAAGTGACATATTAAAGATGGGAAAAAATAAACACGTGCCTTTATATCACGTTTATAAAGTCAGATTTTGTTTATTTAACTATAATTATTTTGCACACATCAGAGTATATGTTTGCATGTCCATGTTTTCAAAAGCCACATCTGGTTTTAATACCAGTGAGAATTAAACAATAATAGACACATTAATAAAAAAACGAAAAAAAAAAAAAAAAAAAAAAAAAAAAAAATTTCCCCATTAAATGAAAAAAAAAAAAAAAAAAAACTTGGCATTCTCTTAATGAGCTTCAAGAGGTAGTCACCTTAAATGGTCTTCCAACAGTCTTGAAGGAGTTCCCCGAGAGATCCTTGGCACTTGTTGGCCCTTTTGCCTTCACTCTGCGGTCCAGCTCACCCCTAAACCATCTTGATTGGGTTCAGGTCCGGTCACTGTGGAGGCCAGGTCATCTGGCGCAGCATCTTATCACTCTCCTTCTTGGTCAAATAGCCCTTGATGCCTTCAGTGTGACTCTACAATTTTCATAGTCATGAAAATAAAGAAAACTCTTTGAATTAAAAGGTGTGTCCAAACCTTTGGTCTGTACTGTGTATATATATATATAGTTTTTTTATTTTATTTTTTTTACAGAATAAGTTCTTTATAAGACATCTGTTCCCTGCTTTTACTGCTTTATCATCGAAAGCATCCCAACCAACTTCATCAAGGTGTAATATTGCAGCTTAAAAGTGTGTAAACAGAAAGGGTGGTCAAAACCGTCCAATGCATCATTACCACTTCCGGCCAACTACCTGTTTGACCTCCTTCCATCCAGAAGGAGATACTGGAACATATGCACCAGAACCATCTTTCTCTACTTTTATTCTCTCGAAATTTTATTTTTCTCGTTTAGATAATGTATATTTATGTTTATAGTTTTTATATTTATCTGTTGCAGAAATATTTATATATTTATCTGTACTTGTCAGTTTGCACAATGCTACTATTTGCATTTATAGTAGATTATGTGTGACTATATTATGCAATGACAATACTGTAGTTCTATCTATCTATTTATCTATCTATCTATCCATCTATCTTAGCTGTCTAGCATTCAATTTCATTAAAACACCAAATACTTATGCCTACTGTAAATGAATTTTCCAAATGTAACTAGCACAAATTAAATGAAAATCTAACTCATAAGAATGGAGGTTGTAAAAATATAGAAAAGGAAAAAATAGAAGGTATAATACATATTATAGACAAATCAATAGTCAGATCCATATGATCAAACACATAATTACAACATTACATAACATTTATATGCAAAAACACACACACACACACACACACACACACACACACACACACACACACACACACACACACACACACACACAGAGGTCATTTGCAGACTTTTTGTAATGATAAAATGAAGAAAAAAAACAACACAACATGAAATATTTAGAGTTCGATGGTAAAAAATATATATATATTTCACCAGAATTGTGAATGGATAGACTGTATTCTATACATTCAAGTCACATTACTGTTTACATTTTTATGTTTTAAATGTTTTCTCACCATTTTTCCATGTATCTTTTTCCATTGTGTATTTATGGCTGTTATATTTCTAATACAGCCCAATAAAAATCACTGACATCATTTCCAGTGTAGAGAACCTTTTAGTCAGCGAGGTTAAAGAGAGACATGCAGAGTGTAGCCATTAGGCATGTTGAAGAATAGGGTCAGAAATCTAGGCCTGCACTGGACACACACATGACTGTATTCCAGTGTGTATGTTAACTGCTCTTTGTCTCCTCAGGCTAAAGAAATAAATCAGCAAACAACAATGTTAAAGCAAAGAAAAGTATTTGAGATTAACCAGGGCAGACTTTGGACACATTCATAAATACAATAAGAAAAAAAAAGTAAAAGAAGAGATTGGGATAAAAGGGAATGGCAACAATGGTTCAATAATTCACCAGTAGGTTTGTGTGCACTGAATGATGTTTTCAGCTGGAAACGTGTTAATTTTTATGCAAAGATTTCTACGTAGTGTTAAATATGACGATAGTTTTTAATCTTATACGATGAGACTCCAAGAAATAAATTATAAAATGTGACACCTTTTCTGGTTGTATTCTACCATGAGCCTTAATATGTTAGTATTTATGAATATAGAGTTTCTAAATCTATTCAAATTCTGAAAACAATTTACTGATTCACTGCTGATGTAGATAATTTGGGACTGCAATAATTAACAACAAATAATAGTGTTATGATGGCTTGGTACTATAAAATACAAAACAGTGTTGTACTTAAATGTTCATATTCATTATTTTTCTCATATGTCCCATTTGCATCTGATACAGGATTCAATCTGATCAACAGTTCAAGGCTGTTTTTTGCTTCATGCTGCACCAAATGTTTTCATTTGAGAAAAGGTGTAGCATACAAACAGGTAAATCCAGCACCTAGACTCTGCTGCTATGAAGCTAAGCTGGTTTAATAGATGCAGTATGTGGTTTGGGCCTTTTCCAATCCATGAAAGGTAGATGAGTACTGATATTTTTTTCTCTTTTGGCAAGTAGCAGGAGGCAGGAGAGCATGCCTGTGAGGTAGTGTGGGGAAAACTGACAGTCCTGCAGATGCAGTGCACCAGTTGTAAAAGGCCAATAGTCTCCAGAGGTAGACCTTCCAGGAGTGAGTTACATTTACATTTGCGGCATTCAGCAGATGCCCTTATCCAGAGCGACGTACAAAAGTGCTTTGAGTCTTTAGCAATGAACAAATTTGTTGTAAAGTGCTAATTCAAGTGTTTCAGGAAGAGGTAAGTCTTCAACCGTCGCATGAGGATAGTCAGGGATTCTGCTGTCCGGACATCTAGGGGAAGTTCATTCCATCACCTCGGTGCCAGAACAGAGAAGAGCCTTGAAGTGTACTTACCTCTCATTCTGAGAGAAGGTGGTACAAGTCAAGCAGTGCTGGAGGATCTCAGACAGCGTGGTGCAGTGCGAGATGTGATGAGGTCTCTGAAGTAAGTGGTGCTGGTCCATTTTTTTTTACCTTTTCGGCCTTTTTAGGCAAACATCAGTGTTTTGAATCTGATACTTGCAGCTACTGGAAGCCAGTGAAGGGAGCGCAGCAGTGGGGTGGGGTGGGCGAACTTGGGCAGAATAAACACAAGTCGTGCAGCTGCTTTTTGGATCATTTGCAGTGAACGAATATCGTTCAGTGAAAGACCTGCCAGCAGAGAGTTGCAGTAGTCCAGTTTTAAAATGACAAGAGACTGAACAAGCACCTGGGCAGCCTGTGTGGACAGAAACTGTCGAATCCTTCGGATGTTGTAGAGAGGAAATCGACAGGAGTAAGACATATTAACGACATGTGGAAAGAAGGACAGTTCATTGTCCATAGTTACCCCAAGGTTACGAGCAGTGGCTGAAGGGGAGAGCAGAGAGTCATGAAGTGTTATTTGGAGATCTTGACCTGGAGATGAATCACCTGAGATGACCAGCAGTTCAGATTTGCTGGAGTTGAGTTTTAGTTGGTGAGCACTCATCCATGAAGATATATCTGTCAAGCATGCTGAGATCCGAGCGGAAGCCGTGGTATATGATGGAGGGATCATATCAAGGCTCTTGAAGGTTGACAAAAGAGTCTTCTGGTTGACTGTGTCAAATGCTGCTGAAAGGTCCAGGAAGATAAGTACAGATGACAGCTTGGCTGACCGAGCAGCATGCAGTTTCTCAGAAACAGCCAAAAGGGCCGTCTCTGTGGAATGTGCCTCTTTGAACCCAGACTGGTTCGGATCATGGAGGTTGTTCTGTGAGAGATAGACAGACAGCTGGTTAAAAACAGTGCATTCCAGAGATTAAAAAAATAAAGGAGAGAAGTGATACCAAAGAGTCTGTAGTTGTTGATGTCTGATGGATCAAGAGCAGGTTTCTTCAAGATGGAAATGACCCTTGCTTGCTTGAAGGTAGTTGGTTAATAGCCAGATGTTAATGACCCATTGATAATTGTTTGGATGAAGGGCAGGAGATCTTGTGTGATGGTCTGAAGCATAGTTGAAGGTATTGGGTCCAGAGGACAGGTGGTGGGATTGCAAGATTGAAAGACTTGCAGTATCTCATCTTCTGTTAAGGTTTAGAAGCTTTACAGAGATGTAGTGGATTGCTGTCTGTGTTGTGTAATCATTGTTGGGGAGGAAGTAAAGGTCTAGCAGATTTTCTTAATCTTTTAGAGTTATAGTAATCTAGTCTTGGAATAAAAGGGAATAGAAATTAGTTGAACTCCACCTGGCAGATCGCCTGCCTCAACGACTACAACCCTGTAGCCCTGACCCTATTACTGATGAAGTGCTTTGAAAGACTGATCAGAGACTTCATCACTGCATCACTACCAGACACACTGGATCCTTTACAGTTCACGTACTGCCAGAACCGCTCTACTGATGACGCAATTGCTCATCTTCTCAGCACAACAATAAGCCAGCTGGACTGCAGAAAAGGGAATTATGCAAAAATGCTGTTTGTAGACTACAGTTTAACATTAAACACCATCATTCCCTCCTCACTTACCTCTAAATTGGAGGTCCTGGGACCCCTGTGTCAATAGATCTCCAACTTCCTGACAGACAGACCGCAAGCCATACAAGTGGGCAAACACACCTCATTTACCCTCACCCTTAAGCACTGGAGCTCCTCAGGGTTGTGTTCTGAGCCCCCTGCTGTACTCACTGTACACACATGACTGTGTGTCCACTTCAATCTCCACCAGCATCAGCAAGTTTGCGAACATCCTAGAAAATTCTGGTCTAACCACGCATGAACATTAAGAGCAAAATGGGGTGGTGCATCAACCTGTAGGACAATAATGTTGCCAAGTTCTAGAGCCATTAAATATTGCCCAGTTACTTTTCACCCACCCTGTATATGTCATGATCTAATTAATAAGAAAATAACATGCCAGATTATTTTGATATTTGAAATTTAATATAACCAGCATATAACTGTACAATACCACTAATTATTTATTGCATATAAAAAACAAGCCGTCTAATCCAATAAGATACTATTCACAGATACCAGATGTAGAGAACCAGCCTTCTAAAATGCAATATTTATGATTTGTTTTGTCCTCCAAAATACAATATTTTTGACTTTTAGGAGTAGCAGCATTTCAAAAGCATTTCTAAGCAAAGACATTAAAAATGGATTTAGAAATCATCCAAAATAACACTGACACACTAATACATACAGAAATGTTACTGACCTGAAATAGATTGAATAATGCAAAGGTTTTAAATCTAATGACCAAACTATCTCTTCTCAAATAAGCATTCCAAATCTAGAAGTTTGCAATAAGCTGTTAAGATTTTAGAAAAAAAAAGAAAAAAAAAAAAATCACATTTTATGGCTTTTATATGCAAAAATAAAAGATATAGTCATATTAGCTGAAACAGAATGCTTGAAATGACCTATCCATCTTTCCACTTCTTAAACATCATAACAGAGGCACAATCCTCATGATAAATTGTCTTTTCTTTCTCAATAAAGCATTCTATTGAGGGAAAATAATGAATAAAAAAATCCACCACACCCAAAAAAGCAGAAAAGAAGCACTGGCAACAAAAGGAAGAGAACAAGAAAAGCCATTATGAGCTGAGAAACTTCATTACCACACTTTAAAGGTTTTAACACAGTTCATGAAAAACCGTACACACACGCTCACAGATATAGGAAGCGAACAAAAAATGAATTTACAGGTCAGAGTTCAGTTCTCTCCTGATGAAGGGGAACACTCTTCTGGATCTCCTCGTCAGATGTATGTCCCTCCTCTTCCATTTTCTGCTTGTCACCACGCTCATCGAGCAGTTTATTTTTCTTTTTCTTTACCTTCTTCTCCTTATTCTTGTTATGATCCCCACCTTTGGCCTTCTTTTTGCTTTTCTTCTTCTTTTTGTCTTGTGCAATTGCTGCAGGATCTCCTTTCTTCTTAGCCCAAGCTTCTTTTAGACATGCTTCCAGCAAAAATGTAAAACATTATGTATTTATTCATCTGTCTATCCATGTTGCTTAAAAGTAAATGCATGAATAAATGAGGGAATGGTGGCGATTTTCGATGCAAGTGAACCAAACACGTCTAAATAAGATCATGTGAATGAAATAATAGATTAAAAAAGCAAAATAATTATGAACAAAAACAAGACATGACCTAGTAAACTTTAGGCTGTGATTTCAAATAGATAATTTGAACATTACTTTAAGTGTGTAAACAAACAAAAGGGTTTTATTGGCTGTAACCTACATGTGTCTTGTCCTTTGAGAACATGTTTCTCACACAGGTATGACATCAGGTCTTCTTCCTGGCTGCCTTTATACCAGTCTTCAATAACCTCTTCATACTGCTCGACCATCACATCACACTAAAGAGGGGATTAAAAACAGTACATTATTGTATATCATTCAAAAACCTGTGAAACTACAAAACCACAGTGTTAAATATATGATGCAGGTACAGATTAGGAGCTTTAGATAGTTGTTGTGTCGGGCTGTTTCACACGAACACTTTCAGTGGTGTCCTACACGAGTCAATCCACCTCTTAATCCCATCGTTATGACTCCACGGCTATAGAAATCATCAATATTAAAGAGAAACGCAGTCTAACAGAGCACATTTACAGACAGGCATCTCATGCAGCAAAAATAAATTATATTACTAAAGCAGGAAACCCCCTGCCCACCTCTGATGCTTGAAATGAATATTAAATAAAGATCTGGAGCTGTATCTGTATTATTTCTTGAATTGCAGTGCTGAACTGCTGAGTGGCTGATTAGATAATTGCATGAATGTGTAAGTGTGCAAAGTGGATGGACCTTGTAGTGTCTTTATTCATCTTCATTTCATACATACCTGTTTCTTGAGGTCAGACACTTCAGCACTCGTCTCATTCCACAGCTCATAAGGAATATCCATGACAACCTTGACTCCTTTGTGGACCAGGTTATGCAAGGTGGAGAATGTCTCAGACATACCCTATGCACAGAGAAAGAGAAAATCAAACGAGCCTGACCATCAAATATCTCCTTATTCCATCATACACATTATTCTGTCTAATCTATACTTTTTTTTCACTGGGAAAGTGAGTATAGATTTAATAAACTGTTTATTTTAAGGCATGAAGGTATGCATGAACATGATCCAGAAATGCTGCCATCTTCTCTGGGCCGAAAGTCATGCAAAATGTTCTGTGGTCAGACAATTGGAAATATGGTTTGTTATTAGCGTTTAGATTATAAAGCCACATCTCTGTGGTACATTAGTGCCTGTGGAATGGGCAATATGCACATCTGGAAAGGTTCCATCAATGCTAAACGGTATACAGTGCATCCTCGATAATCGGGGGGGGTTTGTTCCTTTTTCAAGTGGAATTGTACATTGTAAACATTGTACTTTATTGTAAACTCAACAAAAATTGTGAATTACTTGTCATATATGTCTTATTTACTACTTTAAATAAATAACACAATAATAAAATAGTTATTCAAATATTCTTATGCAATTTATTATTTTATTTATTACTTTCGAGTCAGTCACGGCTTCTCGCCAACTATCAGATTTTTCACGAGTTACATTTAATCCGGATTCAAAAACTCACAAACTATCGAGGTTCCACTTTGCACATGTTTTAAAGCAACAAATGCTTTGTGGTAGAAGAATCCAGGTGCTGAATTGACAGTGTTTCATTTTTGCAGTAATGGAAAAATAAAACATTAAGATCAATCAAGAACTGATCGTTTAATACAAAAAAATAATGCACTGTTCTGGAAAATTAGATGTTTCCACAGAAAATTTTAAGAAAATCTAATATAAATAAATAAATAAATAAATAAAGAGTATAAGGATTGAAACAAAAAAAAAAGGCAGCTGTTGTAAAAGTCCAGTGTCTCTGACCTTCGCAAAGCGATTGCTGCCATCTCTCTCTTTGTGTAGACTGTACTGCAGGATCCTTGAACATACACTTTCCATGACCTCTATTAACCGAATGTCACTGGAAGACAAACCACACACACACACACACACACACACACACACACACACACACACACACAGAAATACACACACGGAGAAATAAACACACACACACACAGATACACACAGATACACACACAGGTACACACACAGATACACAAGCACACACACACACACACACACACACACACAGATACACATGCAGATACACACGCACACAGATACACACAGATACACACACACACACATACACAGAAATACACACACACACACACACACAGAGAAATAAACACACACACACAGATACACACAGAAATACACACAGATACACACACACACACAGATACACAAGCACACACACACACACACACACACACACACACACACACACACGCACACAGATACACACAGAAATACACACACACAGAGAAATAAAGACACACACAGATACACACAGATACACACAGAGAAACACACACACACACACACACAGATACACAAGCACACAGATACACACACACACACACATGCAGATACACACACACACAGATACACATGCAGATACACACGCAAACAGATATACACACACACACACACACACACACACAGTCTCCTGTAATTGTGTTTCACGGTTTATTACAGAAGACACTGTTTGTGAAAATAAACATCTGGATAAACACATGTTATATAAACTTTACACTTACGATTTGACATATTTGATGGGTGGTGCTCCTTTATCATCCAAAAACCGGTAGTTCGTCTCTATCACTTCTTTTGTTTTCCCAGTTTCATCCAATGCCGATTTCATCTCAATGCTCAAAAACTTGCAAACTGTAAAATAATAATAATAAAAATAATAATAATAATAATAATAATAATAATAATAATAATAATAATAAAGAACAGGTGCAAATCAAGCAGGAAATTTCCCCCCGTTTGTTTTATCTTCAGTTGCAGATGAAACCCTGGATTCTGAAGCACCTGCTGTCACTTCTCCTTTCTGAACATCTCTCTTTCTCCCTCTAACATCCACATGCATTCAATCACCAACCGCTGGTTAAAACCAACACACCAAACAATGTTTCCCTTTATAATAAACCAGTAAACTGACACTTACCTTCACATTTATTCGGTAAATGTACCCATTCATTGTCTTCACTTTTCCGAGCCGCTTGTGTACTTGCAAAAACTAATGCAATATAAATAAACACGTTCATTTCAAACACCGTGTTTTTCTGGTGATGTTTCTACTTAAAATACAACACGGTGCTAATAACTACAATAACTGACATCGGTTTCTAATCAGTTCCTGTTTCTGTGCACTCATTTCCGCAGTCGCGCGCTCTGTAAGCAGCCTTGCCGCACTCCTGACCAATCAGAGTCTACGGAGTGGCAGCGCAGAGCCAATAGAAAACTGCGGGAGAGATACGCAGCCCCGCCCTCCGGCTCAAGGACACAAATCTCGCGAGATTTATGTCAATTGATGGAAAACCTGTAAACGTACAATTATTTTTGAACATTTTGAGTAAAAAGTAAGCTATTTGTCTTTGAAAACTAGTGAAGTAAAAGTGAAAGTATCCCCAAATGGGAATTCTTTAATAAAAAAAAATAAAGAAAGAAAGAAAGAAAGAAAGAAAGAAAGAAAGAAAGAAAGAAAGAAAGAAAGAAAGAAAGAAAGAAAGGTGCTTGCTTTATTCTTTGTCACATGTACTTTACCACACTGTGAAATTCTTCCTTTTCATATTCAAGGGAGGTGTTTATCAAAGCACAGGGTCAGCCATGACATAGCACCCCTAAATCAAAGTGTGTTAAGGGCCTTGCACAGGGGCCCCAAGAGTGGCAGTTTGAGGATACCAGGGCTTTAACCCCCAACCTTCCAATCAATAAACCAGAGCCTTAACCATTTGTGAAAAAAAACTACTTAAATAAAGTAACTAATTACATTTACTTATTTATTATCCAGCACTGGTTTTTAGAGAGGCGTGGAAAAAATGCTGTAATTTAAAAATAAAAAAGATATATATTTTATTTGTTTATTTATGATAACTTAATTAACTTAAATAACTTAATTAATAAAGAGTGCACTCTTGCAGTGCCAGTCCCAAGCCCGGATAAATAGAGGGGGTTGCGTTAGGAAGGGCATCCAGTGTAAAGCATGGGCCAAGTGAAACAACCATATCGTTAGCCAACAGGGTACTGGTGGAAATTGGGCTACTGTTAGCTGAAGGAGGAAAAGGAGTGCAGGAAGACATCTACATAGACGGCAGGAAAACGAAGAAGTGTAGGAGTGGAGGTTTGGGTTGGTACTTTGAATGTTGGTACTATGACTGGTAAAGGGACTGTTCTTTCATGGTGTGGATAGTAAGAGAACTGGTGCAGGGTTGATTCTTAAGAAAGAGTACAGTAAGAGTGTAGTGGAGGTGAAGAAATTTTCTAATAGGGTCATGAACATGAAGCTGGAAGTTGAAGGCGTGATGGTAAATGCCATCAGTGCTTATGCTCCACAAAGTGGGCTGTGAGATGAAGGGGAAGGAACAATTCTGGAGTAAATAAGATGAAGTGGTAGATGGTGTACCATGGTGTAGATGGATTGAAAGATTGGTAATTGGGGCAAACTTTAATGGGCATGTAGGTGAAGGGAACAGAGGTGAGATAATGAGGTGATGGGTAAGAATGGCTTTAAGGAGAGGAATGTGGAAAGGCAAAGAGAGGAATAAGGTTCAAGAAAGAGGTCAGACAGGGGCTCGGTGGTGGTGAAGAGGTGCTGGGTGATTGGGTAACTACTGCAGAAGTGATGAGGGACACAGCTTGAAAGGTACTTGGTGTGACATCTGAAAATAGAAAGGAAGACAAAGAGACGTGTATGGGCTGAAATATGTGCCACCAGAAACTGAATTTGAATAACATAATTTGAAATTGTATTGTTTAATTTGAATCATTGCATTGAAAAACTGATTCTGAATTGTATCATTTGAAACTGAATTTATTCAAAAACTGAATCTGAATTGTATCATTTGAAATTGAATTTATTCGTTTGGAACTGAAGTCCAATAAAATTTGATCCTCACTGAAAATTAAACTCTCTATATATCTTCACATTCACTTCTCACAATTCAGATTCAGTTCTCAAATTCAATTTCAAGTTGCTGAGACAGACATCCGGGTAGTTGGAGGATGAAGGAAGAGCAATCGAGCACAGATCGATAGCTAGCGTTCATTGGCGCACATAAATTGTCATTACCGTATTTGCCCCAGCCGAATCCATGGTGGTCAAGCCAGTCAGCAAGGCAAGCACTTCTTCCTTGTTTCATGGCGGGTACGTACTATGCTCCAAAACGTAGGTGCTGATTGGCCCAAGAGGAGTCCTGTGCGCCAATGAACGCTAGCTATCGATCTGTGCTCGATTGCTCTTCCTTCATCCTCCAACTACCCGGATGTCTGTCTCAGCAACTTGAAATTGAATTTGAGAACTGAATCTGAATTGTGAGAAGTGAATGTGAAGATATATAGAGAGTTTAATTTTCAGTGAGGATCAAATTTTATTGGACTTCAGTTCCAAACGAATAAATTCAATTTCAAATGATACAATTCAGATTCAGTTTTTGAATAAATTCAGTTTCAAATGATACAATTCAGAATCAGTTTTTCAATGCAATGATTCGAATAAAACAATACAATTTCAAATTATGTTATTCAAATTCAGTTTCTGGTGGCACATATTTCAGCCCATAGACGTGGTGGAATGAGAAAGTGAAGGACAGCATTAGGAGAAAGAGGTTGGCAAAACATGATTGGGATCGACAGAGTGATGAGAAATGTCAAGTCAAGTTTATTTCTATTGCAGTTTTCACAATAGACATTGTCTCAAAGCAGCTTTACAGAATTTAACAGTTCTGGTGAATGGTGTGTATTTATCTCTGATGAGCAGCCGTGGCAAATGTAGCAAGGAAAACTCCCTTAGATGTTATGAGGAAGAAACCTTGAGCGGCACCAGACTCAAAAGGGAAACCTATCCTCATCTGGGTGACATCAAGACTGTAATTATAGTCTTTAAACAATACAGAAAACTGGAGAGAGAACTAACATGAGCACTGGAGTGTAAGATTATAAGTAATGTTCTTTCTACAGTCTTCTACAGTCATTGTGGTTATAAAACTAGGAGCTCCTGAGCAATTCATAAAATAGCTCAACATTCATCACAGATCCAACACCAGCTTTTCCATGCCAGAGCCTTTAAACACTCAAGGAGGTCCAATGTCAAAACTCCACATGGAGTGGGATGCAATAGGCACTGGTACGTCTCTAGATGGCTCGGGATGGTTGCGGGGTCAGCATCTACTTCTTTATAGGTCCACAATCTTCATAAGGTGGGACGTTACTGGGGCTGGAGCAACCTCAGGATGCCTCGGGATGGGGAGAGAAAGAGAAGCAGTGGAGAGCAATTAGCGTAGCTGCTGTTCATGATATTAACAAGCACAAGTTGATAATGTGCATGTGATCAGATGTTCTGGAGCACAAGGTTATGATTTGTGACGTATGTTATGTGTAGGCTTTGTTAAAAAGATATGTTTTTGATCTCCATTTAAAATGGGAGTGTGTCTGAGCCATGAACACTGTCAGGAAGACTATTCCAAAGTTTAGGAGCTAAATGTGAGAATGATCTACCGCCTTTAGTGGACTTTGCTATTCTAGGAACTACTAGAAGTCCAGAGTTTTGAGATCATGACAGGGGTCATGATGGATTGTAGTGTGTTAGAAGACTGGAAGGATAATTGGGAGCTAAATCATTCAGTGTTTTGTAAGTAAGAAGTCTGGGAAGAGACATTATCTCACAGAGCCACACAATGCAGTTTTTGCGCAAAGGTTAGACTTTCACTATCACTGGGTGATAGTAGGTGATGTCTGCATTGACAGAGCTCATAAGCTGAGGGTGAGTGCCTTTAAAACTAACATCTAAAAAAGATTTCTTGAAATGTCAGTGGAAGCAAGTGCAGGCATTGGCTAATAATACTTGAGCCGATGGAGAAAAGAATACATCAGTACACTCCAACCTTGACTTAAATGGCATGAGATTCATCGTAATCTGCACCCTGAAGATATTGTGTTGGTAAAGCAAATTAAGTCCCTAAGGAACGACTGGCCTTTGGGGTTAATCACATCCGTCTTCCCAAGCAATGACGGAATGGTCCGCAAGGTAGAGGTTAGGACAACTTCAGGCGGTAACGTGAAATTTTTTTCAATTCCTATTTCTAATGTGATCTTACTGCTAGCCAAGGAAGACTAAGTAAGATTGAACATGAACTGTTATAATGGCATTATATGTAAGACTTATGTGAGGACTCTTATTTCGTGTTGCCGTGAGCCATGTTTAATATATATGTTTATTTTATATATATATATATATAAGGGTTGTTCATGTGTTGGAAAGTTACATTAAAGATTTACACGATATTCGGAGGATCGTGTCGATATCGGGTCAAAAATTTTGTTTAGTACCTACAGCTTCCATCATCCATAGTATAGTATTTTTTCTGTAATTTCAGTGGTCAGGGCCCTTTAGAAACCCTGCTTTCAAGATTTCTGATAAATAAGAGGGCAAGTGATTGCTGCTTGCATTTGTGTGTATATGTGTGTGTATGTTTGTCGTCTTGGTTCCCACACACTTTGCACTTCTAAGCAAAAAGCCCTGCTGTGCACTGTATACCGAGCTGCAGAACTGCACAACCCTGCGTACCATTACAAAAAAAAAATAAAAAATAAACAGTAACTAAGTTTCTGAAAACTTATGACCATCAGGCTGAAGTAATCCACACAAACACATTCGCAAATGTTATGCGTTCATCGCATAACATTTAACAAAAAAATGCATATGTGCACTTACTAACAGCAGAGATGTTGATGGAGAGAGATGTAATGTTTGATTTTTCCGCCACTTTTGCGAGTTCTTCTGCGGCTGCACAACGCCGATCGAATTTCTAATCTTGTGCTCGAGATATTAGGGTTCCGCGACATAAAAAAAAGTCGAACATAACCGAGAATTTGCCGGTTCCACTTCAAAAACGTCGACTTAATAGGGTTGTCGAGGTAACCGAGGGCAAGATAACCGGGTTCCACTGTATATATATTATAAACATATTTGGTCCTATCACATTTGACTAAACAAACTCTATTGCAATATAAACAAAACAGATTTATTATTCAAATAACCTTACAAAAAATGCTTTTGGCAATTTATCCGTATACATTTCTCTTGTTAAACTGATAATAAGTTTATCATTTTAATTATTGATTTTCTATATTTTTCTTTCATTTTGTTTAAAGTTTTAATCGGTTAAATGGCCACTGAGATTGATTGTGTGAGTTTTGCTTGCTGTTTTATTCATATTGCACGGCGAACAGAAAAAGGTGCTAATGATCATGAAATTCATTGGCAGGTTGGAACGCAGTCATTAACTGAAACAGAAACCGCTGAGTCGGAGCTAAAAACTGGGAGAGGAACAAACAAACTCTGCTACTAAGATGAGGGTGTGAAAGCCAGTTTTATGTTACAGGTCATATGCCATGGCAAGACTGAGCACGACAACAAGACACAAGGTAGTTATGCTGCATCAGCAACGGTTTTCCCAGGGAAGGATTTCAAAGCATAACATCACTGGGTGCATTTACTGCATAAATGTGAAGGTAGGTTTGTCTTGTTCAGGATCCCCAGTTTAATATAAGTTAGAAAAACACATGAAGCTTTTGTTTAGTGTGTTAGTTATACCAGCCACATTTAAGTTAGACATTTAAGTGAAGGGAAATGTTCAGAAGGAGAAGTCAAAATAGTGTTATTTACTGCAGTGTTTCCTCTGTAACTGAAGCTATGCATAATTTATTAGCTTTTTTTTTATCTATGCATGTAGATAAGAGCTTCCTATCAGCAAGGCCTTCTTTGCTGGCCTAAACACTACCACTGACTTAAGTCACTGACTTACTTTTTATTTCTGAAAATGCATTAAATTATTCCCAGTATTTTATACTTTTCATTTCTCAGCATTTCTCTGGATGTCATAAGAAAAAAAATCAGCCCAGACAGTTCAAAACAGTTGTTAAGCTTTTGCATGAAACATTTTTACTTTTGCCTTTTCTTTTCTGTAGAATTTGCACAAAAACACACAATTTTCCCTTCATTTTCAATCCCTAGGAAAACGTCTCGAGGTTACGTATGTAACCCTGGTTCCCTGAGGGAACGAGACGCTGCGTCGAAACGCTTTGGGAACGCGCCTGAGTGTTCACGCTCTGAAACAATGTGTGTAATCAGTCAAAAATTGGACGCTGGCCGTTTCTGAAAGGGAACTTTAATGCACAGAAAATTGTGGGTCATTTAATAAGGTTTATATTGATGCTTCTGCTAGAGATGATATATGCAGCCGGTGCAGGTATGGCTTTAGTAACGGCATTCATTCACGCTGCATTAAATACCCGTGTGTGATGCAGTGCTCGGTTATTCTGTGTTTCTCTATAAAATTGAGTATTTTTAAAACCGTGGTGTGATAATGATGGTATTAAGAGGTGGATTATTTCAGTTTCACCATTGAAGGCCTCGTGTTAAATACACTGCACGATACTGCATTCACTGAAGTGGAACTGCAGTGACGCAACAAGCTATTTAACCCAAACCTATACAGTGAGTAGTTTCTCATTTCTTAATCCACCATATTGGATATATATATCCATATCCTGTGCTTATGGAAATGAAGGGTTAAATTATTGACCTGCATAAAGCACAGAACACAACAAAGAAGATAGAAACTACTATAATTATCTTAAGAATTGTCCAACACATTATTAAAACCTGGACGGACAGCAGTGAACCATCATGTTTAAAAAAGAAATGTGGTTGGAAAAAAATCTTGAATAATGTTGAACAAAGATACAATTTTGTGAAACCAGTTTTGTTGAAAAACAACAGCAGATCTAGGATTCAATTTTGTGAGACCAGTTTTGTTGAAAAACAACAGCAGAACTAGGATATATCTTTAGTGCACTTCCACAAGCACACAATGGATTTGGACAAAACAGCTGTGTCACTTTATGAAAAAGGTTTCGGTTTGTGAAGAAGCTTCAAGATCTGTCTGTGGAGCAATGGCAAAAGGTCATGTGGTCTTATGAGTCCAGATTTACCCTGTTCCAGAGTAATAAGTGGTGAATTATGTGACACAGCAAATCATGCAAAATGCTGACCATACAAGGCAGTGTTATAATCTGGGGTTGCTTTAGTTGGTCGGATTTTGGTTCAGCGTTATGTGTCAAAAAAACAGATAAATTGGCCAGGTTTCTAAAAAAATATTTTTTTTCTTCACTGATGGCATTAGCATATTTTAGGAAAGACAGCGCCCGGATTTATCTGACTCAAACTGTGAAGAGCAGTTCAGGAAAAATGAGGCGTCATTTTTACACATGGATCGTCCACCACAGAGATCAGACCTTAACCCCATTGAGAATCGGATGTATTGAAGAATACTTTATACAATGGTCTGACTCTTCCATCATTAATAAAAGATGTGGGTGAGAAAATAAGACAAGTCTGGATGGAAATAAATGTTAAAATGTGACATTGCATAAGCTCATCGAAGCAACACCGCAGAGAGTGCATGGCGTAATCAAAGAAAAAACAATCAAATGAAATATTAGTGTTCTATAATATTTCCACAATTTCCACAACCGAAATTTAGTGAAACCTTTTCACAGAATAGTGGAGATTATTATAACAGCAAACTGGCACTAAATGTGGAATTTCTATATTTTTTTTTATTGAGATTTCAAACCACTTTTGTAAGTAGAACAGGATTTAGGTGTCTGTCTTAAATGTAAATATAACTCATATCTACAGTGCAAAACACATTAACAAATCCAAAAACAAAATAACAATTAGAAAAAAAAACTTTGTTTCTTTTACATGTGTAAAGTTCTTCGTTTACTTTAAACGATTTTTTATTTTGATTAGTGCACCTTTAAATATAAGAAAATAACAGAAGTAAACACTGGCAAGCAAAGAGAATTTGTTGTACTTCCTGTATATCTTGAATAACATGGTGTCTCGTCCAATAATTTAAACCTATTTCATATTCCATATTTTCATTTATCTCACTACAGAATAAACAGTTTTCCACTTTGCCACAGTAAAAAGTAAACAGCTTTGGCCCGGAGAAGATGGCAGCATTCTTGGGTAATGTTCACATTTGGCTTCTTCTTAGAATGATATCATACAGAGGTTAGTGAGGTCGGCTGAGATGATCATCAGGGTCTATCCTAATTCCATCTTGGACCACCACAAGCTGCATCTGTAAAGCCTGACTACACACACACACACACAC
>MU551669.1:1545038-1602806 GCA_024362625.1 Silurus asotus
TATATATATATATATGTTTATGTTAATACAATAAATATATACACAAGAATTACGCATGAAGGGATGGATATGTATATAACATAGATACTGACAGAAGTCCAGATTTTAAAGTGTTCCATGATTGCCTTTGACGCGTCAATGTGCTGATATTAAGGTTACACTGTGCCAAGCCAGTCAGTTTTAAAGTGACAATCGGTTGTGCAATTGTGCAACAAAAAATATAAAAAAAATTGTGCAAAGGAAGGGAAAGGAAGTCCAGTAGAGAAATTCCAGAGACATGTGTCTCTGGCCTAAAGGAAGAAGCTCCTCCTCATTTACTCTGTGTTTGTCTTTAATGATTGAAAGTGCTTCTTTCAACACAACAGAGGAAAGAGTACATTGTTTAGATGGCTGAGGTCCTTCACTATCTTTCTTGTCCGGCACCATGCTTGCTGTAGATGTCCTAAAGTTCAGGGAGCTCGGTGCGGATGGCATGTTCAGCTGACCGCACCACCCTCTGGAGGGCTCACCTGTCCTGCATGGTGCCGTGTTTCCGAACTAGGAAATTATGTTGCTATCAGTTAGGACACCATCAAATGTGCAGGTGTAGAAAGTCCTTAGCACCTGAGAGGGTAGTTTAAAGTCCCTTAAGCGTCTCAGATGGTACAGACACTGTTAGTTTTGGTGAAGAATGTTTTTCTTCACCAGGGTGCTGATGTGTCGTGAACACCTAGGTACCGGAAACTGTCCACTCTCTCCACTGGGGTCCCGTTGTTCTTTGGCGGTTGATATGACCTCTCCTGCTTCATGCTGAATTCCACTATTAACTTCTTAGTCTTGCTAAAGAAGATTGTTCTCCTGGCACCATCTCTCCAGGTTTTTAATCTTTTGTAGGTAGGCGGTCTCGTCGTTGTTGCAGATCAAGCCCACCACACAATCATATCTGTTTATTACAACTAAATAATGGTTTTAAATAGCCATTACTGTTACAAACACAATATATGTTACCTGCGAATCTCAGCATCTGTAAAGCCCTCCACGTTGTTTTTGCGTGCACGTGGCCTGCCTCGTCGCTTGGGCTTCTTATCATCCTCACTGTCATCTGTCTCACTCTCTGAACCGGATGTGTGGTGCTTCAGTTTAAGCTTTGAGCCAACATCGCTGTCGCTGTCATTTGTCTGCACCTGAAAAAAGAAACATGAAATCAAAGTAATAAACTGCTTAGACTAATTAGAAATTATAATACATTTCTAAGTAATCAATTATAGTCATAATCTTGCTTTGAGTCAATTCATATTCTTTTCAGTAGTGAAAAACAGGCAGGCGGGGCAAAAACTGCTTTGTAAGCGCCAAAGGGTTTTGCCAGAGCTGAAATATATATGCAGAAAAAAAACTACACATATCTTGTATTTACACACATACCTTGTGTTTAAAACCTTATACATTCTGTGACATAAATGCACATTTTAAAATATTATACAGCCAGGATTTTGTGGATACCTGACCATCACACCCATGTGCATGCGAGAACATCTTGTTTTAAGTCTTAGGCATTATTATGAAGTTAGTGCCAACTTTGCTATTATTAAAAGTAAATATGGACATATGCTGTCAATCATTATACCTGGTGACGTTTAGGCTTTGCTCATATAGGGTAATGGTATCAAATTGACTCAATCAACTTTGTTCAGGCAAAACTCCACTGATTGATTGCTGACCAACAAGTATGTATCACTGTATATTCAGCTAGGTGGTATTTTCTTTAAAGAATGGAATGTGTTGCTAATTGCAAGAAGCATCAAAAGTTTTATTTTTTAATTAAAAGCGGCGAACAGTTTTGTAACATTTCAAGCTTTTAGTACTGTATATAGTGTATATAAACTTAACCTGTATTCCTAATAAGCAACTTCCTGTGTGTAATTAATGGGTTAGTAATTTGAGAATAATATTACATCAGATATAAGCAAATTTCTTTAGGTTCTCATACAATTGTGTTTTCATCGCAAATAAGCTATCTAGCATGTAGCCTAGCCTAACAATTATATTGAGGTGATTTGTTATTATTATTATTATTTTTACAGAGCAGTGGGTGTTCAACTTAACCTCAAATATTTATGTATGTGTTGCTTTACATTTTCTTTATTCAAAACTCAACATCTACCACTCCCACATGAAGACACTAATTATTAGTGTTAAGATACATTTTATTAATAGACAGCAGCATACCTTGCATGTTGTTGCTTAACTGCACTTCATTATAAATATCTCAACTGAACATACTGTCCTCTCTCAAGTCATTAAGAGCATATAAACTACTTTAATCCTCACAATCACTCAGACCTATACTTAATACCTTTCTGAAGCTTGCTACTGTTCCTAAGATTTAAATTTCTCATGTGGGTACGCAAACATGGTTGTGGGGAACATGCTTCAACTCTTTTAGCCACAGAATAATTAGCCCACAGCGTAAGCTTGGGCACAGATGTGGTGCAAGAAGGCCTAATAATCTCTCTCTCTCTCTCTCTCGCGCTCTCTCTCTCTCTCTCTCTCACTTTCTCACTGTCTTTAGAGCTACACATGCTATTCCTAAGATACCAGTGATCCTGACCCCCCTCTGCTCTCCAGACCTGCCTGATTCATCACTTCTAGATGGAGTTCTCGTCAACGGGACACCACTCGATGCTGCTGAAGATGCCCCACATGGACAGCCTAAAAAGAGGATGCCCCACATGGACAGCCTAAAAAAAAAACAAGATTACTATGGAAGATACTACTTAGAATCTATGAAGATGGATTGGACTGCAATTAATGTGTTTTACTAAATAACAGTTTTACTATAATGGATCAGGACTACAACTGTTACGAACATTTTGCACTCAGGTTTTTATCAGTGAAAAGTTAATAACTCTGTATGTAAAATCTATATGTTGAATCCATAATTAATTCCATTATTACACAATTGTTTTTTTGCTTTTGTTTTATATTATATTATAGTAGGAGTTTATATGTGATCACATTATCCTTTTTAACTCAGATACCTATGGGTTACCTTTAAGATATTTCTTCATTTCTTTTCAGGGAGTTTTTCCTAAGTAACCTCTGATTTGCTTAAAGGATATCTTTTATTAATTTAGAATTTTATATTTTCATTCTAATAACTGTAAGGATGCATATGTGACCGTGTATAATGTTGAAAGTGTTATACAAATACAATTTTAAATGCTCAGCAAACAGTGTTTATTCAAATTCATTCCAAAGGTGTTTAATAGGCTTGGGTGCATAACTCTGTGCAGGCCAATGGAGCTTTTCCACACCAACCTAAATAATCCATGTCTTTATGAACTGTGCTTTGTTCTCAGGAATATTGATGTTGGAATAAATTTGGGTTAGTCTTCTTATTTTAAATGCACGGAATATGCTACATAATATTTGTTCAATTTTATTTATATACGTAATGTAAAGCTACCACTTATTACATTCTGGAAAAATTTGTTTTTTGGATGCACTTTGGTGAAGGCCTACATGAGTGTGATATTCAGGTGTCCACATTTATAGTCTTTTACCACTATAAGATATTGTGCTCTATAATATCAGTGGATTTAGATACTAAAGTAAAAAATATAGGTAGAGTGATAGGAAGACAACAAATTCTTAAGGATTTATGATTTAGAAAATTTTGGGTGTAACACTTGTCTACAAAAACACCAAACCTAATCAAGTATAACATGAAAAGCGCTTGCAAGTGAAATAAATAACATTGATTATTTAATAACAGCAGCACTTATCAAGAGGTGGAATATATAAGCCAGGAAGTAAGCAGTTCTTGTCAGTTTTTGAAGATGAGGCTGGTGATAATAGGCAAGAGTAAGGATCTGTGCAACTTTGACAAGGGTCAAATTGTGATGGCTAGATGACTGGATAAAAGCAGCTCTGAAATGACAGGTCTTAAAGTGTTTCCAGTATACACTGGTTGACACCTACCAAAAGTTGTCCAAAAAAAGAGAACAGATGAACCTAAATTTCACTGCACACGTGAGACAAAAGGAACATAGCGAGTGATCTGATGGCTCAAGGGATTAGACCACTCCCCGCCTAAAAGGATTAGACCCCAGCACGCACACACACGCACACACACAATAATAGTTTTCATGGATATGGATGATCAGTGTAAGGCACCTATTTTATAAGTCTCAATAAAGTGACAACTTACTCTTTTATTTGAGCTTCTGCTCCGTGGCAACATGTAAATATCCTCCATTTCCTTCTGTTTCTCCTCTTCCTCTACGCGCCTTCTCTGATCATCTGGAATTATCTCATCCCAGGTCCGCACGGGCTTCTCCTCCAGCTCTGATGTGGTCTCATCCATGTTGAAGTTGGCCACCTGACAAAGTAAACACATTTTTTGTGCAATGTTTTATCTTTCTAAATATTTAAATTCATCAAGACCTACAGAAATTTTCTAGCATACCTTAAATTGCGACAGCAGCTCATCTGTGGCACTGGAACCTTGATCACTTTCTCTTGTTTCAGCAAGCCTCAAGATCTCATCAATGTCCATTTCCTAGAAAGAAAAAAAATAATAATAAAAAGCTATGTTCTGTATTCCCTTTAATTATATTGATTTAATTCTTAACATCTATTAAATAAAAAAAAAAAATGCAAATCAGTTTGACACATTTATCAGACCATGTATTCTGCCATTAAGATATTTATATAAAAATTGCAATCAAGTGTTTGCAATAACTTGCAATGAGTCTGTTACTGTGCTGTGGAGGAATTTTGCTCCACTTTTTTACAATTCAGCCACATTGGAGGGTTTTTAAGCATGAACCGCCTTTTTAAGGTCATGCCACAGCATCTCAATAGGATTAAGGTCAGAACTTTGACTAGGCCACTCCAAAGTCTTCATTTTGTTTTTCTTCAGTCATTCAGAGGTGGACTTGCTGCTGTGTTTTGGATCATTGTTCTGCTGCTAAACCCAAGATCGCTTCAGCCTGAGGTCACTAATAGATTGCCGGACATTCTCCTTCAGGATTTTTTTTTATTAAACAGCAGAATTCATGGTTCATCTTGGGGATCATCAAGATGTTTTCTGAGACACGCCTTTATGTTCTTTTTGCTCAGCAGCAGTTTTTGTCTTGGAACTCTGCCATGCAGACCATTTTTGCTCAGTCGCTTTCTTATGTGACCTCTTGGATGAGTCGTCGCTGTGCTCTTGGGTAATTTTGTTCGGCCAGCCACTCCTGGGAAGGTTCTCCACTGCTCCATGTTTTTTCCATTTGTGAATAATGGCTCACACTGTGGTTCACTTGAGTCCCAAAGCTTTAGAAATGGCTTTATAACCTTTTCCACACTGATAGATCTCAATCACTTTCTTTTTCTCATTTGTTTCTGAATATCTTTTGATCTCGGCAGGATGTCTAGCTTATGGGGATCTTTTGGTCTACTTCACTCTGTCAGGCAGATCCTATTTAAGAGATGTCTTAATTGTGAACAGGTGTGGCAGTAATATACACAGTAATATGTGGCAGTATATATATATATATATACACACACACATATTTTATATATATATATATTTATACTTTACATTCACAGGTAAAAGATAAGTTTTGCTTATTTTTAGCAGACTTTAACAAAATGTCTTCATTCCCTACCTCCTTTATTCACTCCCTCAAAATGAGGAATTGTAAGGATTTTCTTCTCTCTCAAGAGAAATTTTTGAAGCAAAAGCCAAATAATCCATATTGCCAGAAGTGGCACAATTACGTGCATGCGCAAAACAAAATCACTACAACTGGCATTTTGGCTACAGATTAAATAGCCACCGTGACACTGCACTAAATCTATTTCCTTTTTTATACTCCTGGAATTGTTGTTTATGTTTTAAAGTTAAATATTAATAATTAACAAAACGGTGACACTACACAACATTAGAAGGCGGAAACTAAACAAACTTATAGTCCGCCACTTAACATGTTCCTGTGGGAACTCATATTTTAACTATGTTCCGCAATGCATTCCCTAGTCTACACTTAAAACTGATTAATAATAAACGAATACCTGTGGCTCTGATTCCTCCTCTTCAGGTTCTTTAAACAGATCTTCGGCACCAAATTTCAAGATGGCAGCCAACTCCTCTTTGTTAAAAGGATTTGAACTGAAAATAGTTCCAGTGTAATTAAGGAGAATACAATGGAATTTTAATTTAGTTTTAACAATGAGCACATTTTCTGCTATAGGAGAAAAATAAAACAAAAGCTCACTTTGAATTGCCAGAGTTGTTGTCTAGTATTGTTCTTCCAGTGGTGTCCATTCTTTGTATTACAAGATGGTCTAGCACCATCTTTTTTTTTGCCCTTTCAATAATATCCTCTTCCACAGTGCCTTTTGTGACCAGACGATAAATATTAACCTAAACAGAATTGAAAATGCACATTAGTGTAGTAATACCCCAATGACACGGTCAAAATGTTTCTGTAAGTTTCATGAATAAGGAGTATTACTTGTTTCTTTTGGCCTATTCTGTGGGCTCTGGCCTGGGCCTGCAGGTCATTCTGAGGGTTCCAGTCAGAGTCGAATATGACAACAGTGTCTGCTGAGGCCAAGTTGATGCCCAGTCCTCCAGCACGAGTGGACAAGAGAAAACAGAAATCCTGGAGCAGATGAAAATTAAGCACAGTAACAGTGTTAAGATATCAGTGTTGCTTTTGTAAGACTGTGCATGCACCTTCATTCTTGTGAAAGCCAAGACACCCTAGGTTAGAGGGCAGGTACCACTCCTTTGTTAGCTTAGCCTAGAGTAGCCAGCCAGTTTGTTTGCCTTTTGTTAAGTTATCTTATTACTCAAGTTAATTTCTTTGGTAATGTCCATGTTCTTCTGCCTCTGTGAGTCTTAGTTCCCCTGTCACCTTTGTCTTGTGTCTTTCCTATTGTGTATAGACACTCTAATGAACAAATGCAAAACATACTGACAAACAAAGGCAATTAAGCATACCCTAATCTCATACGCTCGTCTATTATATTTACCAGTATTTTGATTTGAAAAAATAAAAAAATAAATAAAAAGAATGAACTATATCTTTCCCAGATCAATCACAATGCCACCCAAAACTGTGTGTAAAGGCATAGCCATCCAGTTATGGTACGTACCTCTGAACCTTCTGCATTAAAGTGGTCAAGTGCTTGTTTCCGAAGCTCTCCCTTGATGGAGCCATCCAGTCTCTAAATAAGAAAAAGGAGCCACAAAGGAAGTCAATACATCAGCATCCAAGTTTGGGTTTGTTCTACAAACAAGTGTAAAAAAAAGTGTTTCCAGTCCATATTAAAAAATAACCACTATATAAACAGTGCACTATTTAAAATATAGATGCAATCCTTTCCAAATCGTTTCGCAAACATAACTACAAACATACCATCTAACTACCACTCAAAACCCAGTCTAAAAACAAAAACATAAATAAGTTTTAGCACAGAGAACATAGGTAAATTTAATAACTGTATATGTCAAAGTTGAAAATAAATTTACTGGAGGAAAAATATCATACCAACATACCTGGAAAGTATAGCGTTTCATTGCCAGATAATCAGCTAAAATGTCCAGCATACGGACCATCTGAGAAAAAATAAGCACACGATTGCCTCGTTCCTTCAGTCTTGTTAGCAATTTGTCCAAGAGCACAAGTTTACCACTGCCACGAACAAGTGCCTGTCCCGGATAAAAATCAGTTCATATTAGTGTTGAAATTTGAACCGAAATAAAATCTAAAATAATTTAAGGGTATAAAGCAGATTGTCACCCTAAGAACATATACCTGCAGATGTTCCTGAGGATTCTCATTTTCACACTCATCTGGCTGCTTGATGAGAAAGCCATGATTACAGCATTTCTTCAGCTCCATAACAATGTTGAGAAAGCCAGAGGAACTGCCTCTAGTACCTTTAGATAAGGCTTTGTAATTCCGTGTCAGAATCCACCTTAAATTATGAAATGACATCACAGATTATTATTATTTTTTTTTTTTTTTAAGAAAAAAGAACTATATCTCAAAAGCAAAACTTGAGGTTCTAAAGTATATACAAAGAAGGAGCTACTTGTAAAACTGTTTCTGTTGGGCTGACATGTCCACTCTGAGTATCTGCTCCACTTTAGCAGGCAGCGATTTCTCCACATCCTTTTTAACACGCCGCAGAAGAAAGGGCTCAAGCACTTTGTGCAGACTTTGGTAGCCATTGTCCCTGCCCTTACCATGCTCTTCTTCAAAATCCTCCCACAACTCAAACCTAAAACGAAGCAAAGGTCTAGCTTTCAAATGTGCAGAAAATTTGGTATAGAAACATTAAAAAATCTTCTCTAAAGTCCAGATGAAACCCCAAAAAGCAACAATATGCAATTTATATCTCATTTGTCTACTTTGCTTGTATGTTAATAAAATTCTCCAATAACCGTGAATCACTTGGCATCTGTTGTTGATGTTGGCACAAATAAAAAAAATCCACAATATAATATGTTGCATCTCAGTAGATGGTGAAATTCTAACCTAGGTAAAACTGCAATTAGCAGAGTAAAACCTACTTGTCGGGCATTAGAAAGTGCAGGAGGGACCACAACTCTTTGAGTGAATTCTGCAATGGTGTTCCTGTTATGAGTAGCCTGTGGTTAGACCTAAAATCTATTAGTGTTTTATAAAGCAGAGAATCATCATTCTTCAGCCGGTGAGCTTCATCCACCCCAAGAAATGCCCAGTTTATGTTCCCCAAAACAGCCTGCAATAAAAAGACCAAAAACTGCTATGTTTTCAAAGCAAACACTTAAAAAAAAAAACATTTCAGCTACATGCATACATATAAAAGTTAGGATTTTGTGTTTTTTACAGAATATATTCATCACCTTATCTTTTAACAGAATTTCATATGTGGTCAAAAGTGTGTTAAACTTAATTCTTTTGGTCTGCTGGTGAATCCATTCATAATCACGAATCTGTAAAATATATATACATAAAACTAAAGTATCAGTCTCACACACAAAAACAGGTAACAAAACAAAAACATTTATACTTTTTTTTTTAATAACTGTATACACAACAAACATCCATATGAACATTCAAGTGCATTTGTACCGTCTTTCTGCTCAAAACATCCCCCAGGTAGACCACAACGTTCATGTCAGGAGCCCAATTACTGAACTCACGCTGCCAAGATGTGAGTGTAGAAAGGGGAACAACCACGAGGAAGGGCCCATACAGCTGGTGCTGATGGAACAGGTAGGAAAGAAATGAAATTGTCTGGATGGTCTTCCCCAGGCCCATCTCATCAGCTAAGATAACACTGTTACACCTAAACAACATGATTGAACCACATTAGCGATTGGCACAGACAATCAAACTCAGAATTTACAAACTGATAGGTCTCTCTAAGTATAGTGGATATAAAGCCTACATACCCCTTAAAATGGCAGTTTGTTGTGGTGTAAAAAAATTAAACCAAGATAAATCATGTCAGAACCTTTTTCCACCTTTATTATGACATCACCATGATCACATTAATTTAGAAAAGCCATGTGACAGATTTTAAAGCAGGTATGGATTTCATTATTAAAAAATATTAGAAGAGGGTTTAAAAAATGTAATTTAAAAAATGAACACACCATTAAGCATTGGAAAGGTGTTAAAAAAACAAATAGAAAGAAATCTCATAAATTCTATATTTCATGTGTATAGTGGGGCAAAAATCTTTAGTCAGCCACCAATTGTGCAAGTTCTCCCACTCAAAAAGATGAGAGAGGCCTGTAATGTCTATCATAGGTGCACTTCAACTATGAGAGCCAAATAAGAAAAAAAAATACAGAAAATCACATTGTCTGATTTTTAAAAAACTTATTTGCAAATTATGGTGTAAAATAAGTATTTGTTCACTTACAAAAAAAAAAGCTGTCAAAGCACACCAGAAACAAAATTGCAGACCTGCACCAGGCTGGGAAGAATGAATCTGCAAAAGGTAAGCAGCTTGGTGTGAAAAAATTTACTGTGGGAACAATTATTAGAAAATGGAAGAAACAAGTTCACTGATAACCTCTCTCGATCTGGGGCTCCACACAAGCTCTCACCCAGTAGGGTCAAAATGATCACAAGAAAGGTAAACAAAAAACAGAACCACACAAGGAGGACCCAGTGAATGACCTGCAGAGAGCTAGGACCAAAGAAACAAAGGGTACCATCAGTAAAACACTACGCCACCAGGGACTCAAATCCTGCAGTGCCAGACATGTGCGGGCCCGTCTGAAGTTTGCTAGAGAGCATTTGGATGATCCAGAAGAGGATTGTCATATGGTCAGATGAAACCAAAATAGAACTTCTTGGGGGTGGAAACACCATGCTTTAGGGCTGGTTTTCTGCAAAGGGACGAGGAAAGTAAAGGAAAGAATGAATGGGGTCATGTATCATGAGATTTTAAATTAAAACCTTCTTTCATCAGCAAAGGCATTGAAGATGAAACGTGGCTGGGTCTTTCACCATGACAATGATCCCAAACACACCGCCCGGGCAATGAAGGAGTGGCTTCGTAAGAAGCATTTTAAGGTCCTGGAGTGGCCTAGCCAGTCTCCAGAGCTCAACCCCATAGAAAATATTTAAAGGGAGTTGAAAATCTGTGTTGCCCAGTGACAGCCCCAAAACATCACTGCTCTAGAGGAGATCAGCATGGAGGAATGGGCCAAACTACCAGCAACAGCGTGTAAAAACCTTGTGGAGACTTACAGAAAACGTATGATCTCTGCCAACAAAGGGTATATAACAAAGTATTGAGACTTTTGTTATTGACCAAATACTTATTTTCCACCATAATTTGCAAATAAATTGTTTAAAAAATTAGACTGATTTTTGGGATTTTTTTTTCACATTTTGTCTCTCATAGTTAAAGTGTACCCATCTCATCTTTTTAAGTGGGAGAACTTGCACAATTGATGGCTGACTAAATAATTATTTGCCCCACTGCATATTGAAGGGTAACAAAACAGAAGCCTTTTTTAACAAAAAAAAAATGCAATAAAATACATGGTTTGACATTTTTTGATAATAATACCCGAGGATATTCTAGCACAAAATGAAAGACCAAATCAACAACATTCACAGTGAAGCATAGAAGTGGCAGCATCATGCTTTGGGGCTGCTTTTCTTCAGCACTGGTGCTTTAATCAGGGTGGAGAGAATAATAGTTAGTTTCAAATACCAGACAGTTTTGGCAAAAAAATTCAGCTTCACCTTAAACACTTAAGATGAAAACGAATTTCACCTTTTATCATGAAAATTAACTAAAGCACATCTAAATAAAAAAAGAATGGCTTCACCAAAACAAAATAAAAATCTTGCAAGAATCCAGCAAGAGTCTAGCTCTAAACTAGAGGTCAACAAATTTGATCTGACGACCGATTAATCAGGCGATTTTTTGCATTTTTAAATGAATTGGCCGATTGGGCTGCAATTTAGGCCGATTATTAGATAGGTGCATCTGACACACCAAACCGTTCATGTACGTTTTGCGCTTGCTTGAGAGAACTTAACTCTTCTTTACTAGTCTGTATTCAGCATCCAAACAGGAAAAATTAGAACAGTAAATATATAAAGCAAGCATTTTTTTCAATCATGACTTTTAAGTTGCAAAGACAAGACCAAAAATGACAGCAAGTGTGTTTCTTTTTCTCTTTCTCGCCAACGAGCTCATGTCGAAACTCTGAACCCGTCTCCTCAACACTCAGCCGAGAAACAATTGATGCTGTCCGACCAGAAACAACGATGTGGGAAAAAACTAAAGGTGGCTGGCACTCAACCCCTCCAACATTACCAGACTGCCGACTGTTAGCTTGAATTTTGCCGGGTTCATATTACTCTTACATAATCTTGCCTTGTATATTTCATAGGTTAAATATGATGCTACTTTTGGAGCGAGAATGAGAGAATAACATTTGAAGAGAGAATTATAGTGTAACATTTGAAGAGAGAATAAGAGTAACCTTTTTGAATTGTGTTTTGAATTAGCCTTCAACTAGCTTTTTGCATTAAAGAAGGGCAAATCTTTTGCTAAGTCAAGATGTGCCAAACTGACTGACTTTTACTCAATCATGCTGCGATAAAATCTAAAGATACTTCTAAGTATCTAAGTATTAGTTTTGGGTGTAGGCACTTAAACAGCAATGTTATTGTAAATTTTTATTTCTTTTCACTAAAATGACTATTATTGTAAGTTGCAATTTGTCATGATTTATCTTGGTTCCATTTTTTTTTTCATCGCAAACCTGACATTTTACAGAGATATGCATACGTTTTATAACCACCTTGTGTACAAATTATCAAAGTAAATCTGTTAATTTTTTTCCCCCTGGAATTTAGTATGTGGCTGTAAAAAGTTGTGTGCATTCTGCCACAAAATCATTAGCAGTCAGGCACCGACACTGGGTAAGATGAGCAAATTATCACAAAATCTTTAGTGGGGTTATAGCCAGGTTTCTGAAGAAGCCACTCAACATCCTTCATGCCAATCATGGCAAAGCAAAATCTTTCAGCATTCTTGACAAGCTATGTGCCTCTAATTTTTTGGCAACAGTTAGAGGAAGGGTGAAATATGGGTATAATGGTAAGGTGACTACATACATAACTTTTAGATTTAATTTATGTGTATAAAAATATTTTTTTAATTGAAAGCATTAAAATAATAGTGTACAAGAAGCAAAGGCTAAGCTACATATTTAAAGCAGTTTTCAATACGTAAATATTTATTTGTTTCATGAATACAAGACAGTTAAGTCTACAAAAATGCAACTGATTAATTTAAAAGTTCATTATAAAATTGTATTTATAATATATATAAAAATAATACATGAAAAAAAGTAAAAGTCTTAAGTAAAGCACTTAAAGTACCTGCACCAAGAGTGTGCAAGCCAGTTCAGTCCATCTAACTGGTAGTCTCTCAGCTCCAAGTTTTCATCTCCAATATAAGAGGGCTGCTTCTTTAGAGCTACAAATCTGGGTCTCTGTTTTAACACCTTCAAAAAGTTAAAGAACAGAGTCATTCAAGGTCATTCTGATTTGCCATAATACAAGATAAAAAAAAAACTACTGATTAGATGCAAACCCATTTTAATCAGAAATATTAAGACAGCATAATATTGCCATACAAGTAGCGAAAAAGAGAACTATAAATAGATTTAAGAGATAAGAAAATGCTTATATAAGTCTCTCACCTTACAGTCTTTGGAGGGGATAGTCTTGGAGACATTCCTGTTGTTGAAACTATCTATGCAAGACTGGAACTTTTTCCCTATTAAGGCACCATTTTCCCAAGTGCACTCCGCATAGGGCAGACCCATCCACTTACACAAGTATTCAGGCTCGTTAGATGTGGTCTTATGCACTGTTGCAAGGGAGGTAAATAGACTAAAGCATTTGACTAATTAAATGATTTAAAGTCACATACATTTACACTTTTGTAATTATAAAATGTCAAATGAATCACTGTCCTACAAACATGACATTAATTTAATATACTAGCTTGTAGGGGGTTTTTTGGTTACAAAAATCATTTGAAATGTGTGAAGTACTTACCGGTAAAATCAGAGTGCACTTGTGACTTCCCTGTTCTCGTTGCTGTAAAAACGTTAAAATTCCAAAATCACAAATTTAGAGAGAAATCTCTACAGACATTTCCATGATTCAGCATAATCATTTAATACCTCCAGTACATACCAATGATTCTCTCCACTATCTGAAACTGCTTTTTCAGATCAATGGTTAACTCTTGTTGGCAGTTGTAATATTCCAAATCCTCTGGTGAGGCTTTTTTCAACCTAAACGTGACCAAATTGATTTAATTAAAACCTTGTTTCAAGAGCTATATGGAACACATTGATAATTCAAGTCATTAGAAAAATAAATAAATAAATAAATACAAAATAAAATAAAGTTAAGGCAGTTTAAATAACAAGAAATGAATTTCTAAAGTTCAAACAAATGTATGTAAAAATCCCCTCACCATGCACTGAGCTCCTCGTTTTTCTTTTTGAAATTTTCCAGTTTTTTCATCCCTTTGGCCTTTCGCTGAGTGAGCGAGTCCACACTTTCCCATGTGTTGTGAATGTAGGACCAGCCCTTCCATTTAATAAGGAACTGAGTCTCTCCTTCGTCCTTTTCAGACTCAAAATCTGCTATGGGCTGTCCGTTGGCCTCTACAGCATAGAGCGTAGTGGCAACACCAGTAGCTGTGAAGAGAAAGACAGATTTTCTTTTTTTATCCACCACAGAATTTATATACAATCTAAAATACTGATGAGACAACAGCAGGTAGTTTTCTGAACAGAGTTTAAGGACTTAAGCAAGAAGAAGACTTCACTGGCCATATTTAGAATGAACTAACAGCTTATAAACAAACCACATCCCCTTTGTGCAATCATTTAGAGGTCAGTTATGTAATACTAAGTGACCATGGTGAAAAATGGTTCTTTTTTATTTGTTTTATTATTTTTTTAAATGCAATACAAAATACAAAAAACCCACCAATTTTATAGATTAAATTTCTAAATGTAATAACCAAATGAAAGTTAAAGCTTTTATGCTTTTTATATTGTCTAAAGAAATGACGGTTTAATTTATTTTAAAAAAATTGTTGACATCAGTTTAGCTTTAACAAATTTCTTGAAATTTGACACCCTTATCCACCACTATATGACAGTTTATTGGTGGCGAGATTGTAACTCGCAGCCTTCTGAAAAAAAAACTCCAACACCTTCACCACTGAGCTACCACTTACATTAATGTTTTTTGTTTTGTTTTGTACAATACAAAAAATTGTACTCTTATTATCAGTGTACAGTATATCTCAATGTGTATCTTATATTTAAACATTTAGAATTGCATTATGGTCCAAACATTCTTAAATTACTCCAGTAGGAGCCACAGCACACACAAGTCGCACTGGAGTGAGCTGTCATTCTAGAACTAGTTGACCAGTGATGCTGCTCCCTGCTAAACTTGAAAATGCAAGAGCCTAATGTGAAAACAAGAACAGGAGAACCCCACATAAGTAAACATAAAATAAACAACTAAAAAAAAAAAAAAAAAAAAAAAAAAAAAAAAAAAAAAAAAAAAAAATTTTTTTTTTTTTTTTTTTTTTTTTTTTTGGGGGGGTTTTTTTTTTTTTTTTAGCAGGTGGGTGCAAAAATGACTTTGGACATAAATCTCAGGCTAGTTGTTTTAAATTAAAAGAAACACATTTTACAAATTGAAATGTAATAACAAAAAAACATTTGAGATTTATTATTGCATTTGTAGATAAAAAAAAAAAGCATGACTCAAAAATGTTGAAATATTTCTAATGATTTCAAATCAAATCAAAACTTTTGTGTATGTGACAAATAAAATTCTAATTTTTTTATTATTAAACCGTATTAGTGTGGACATGCTAATGCTGCTGAAAAAACAGTGATGAATTGAGGAAAATCTGGAAATAATGAAAACTAACTGGAGACCTCATACATGTTGGACATATTTTGAAAACAAGTTCTTCATAAGAATTTGGAGTAGAGGGAGATTTAATGGGAATAGGTGATCATTATCTATACAACCTATGACTCCTGGGAAGTTCCCACTTTAACTGTATTTTGTAAATTTAGCCTAGGTTGTACACAACTAAACTCTCGTCATGTATAGGAAATGTCTGTTACACAATACGTGGGCTGCAACAAATGATCGATAAGTTATGGCTTAGCATGATAACTAGACAACACAGCCACTTGTGAAATGGTGGTATTTTCTTTTTCCCAGCTGCTGGTTGACCCTGTGGTCAACCAGCAGCTGGGAAAAAGAAAATACACTGGTGTTATGGATGAAGGCAAAACATCAGCATGGTGAGCAAAAACTGTATATACTCATCATGTGAAAGTATTATATTTTAACTAAGTGCTACCGTGTGAACTGTTTGTTTGCTAACTTTGGGACAGTCGCACTGGATCTGTTGACATGAGTCGCAAGCATCAGGTTGTGCAATTACCTCGCTCCTAACATAGTGATGGATTTAAATAAAGCAGGGCGAACAAACACTAAATCCAAAAGTAGCAAATAACATCAGCAGTAAATTAAATGTTATAGTTTTCAGATAATGTTTATGCATTTATACACAAATTTGTTCACACATTGTTTTCCTTTTTTTTTTTTTATTTAGCCTGTTATCTTGACTGCGGCTTTACTATGTTCAAATGCTTGTTTTCAATGTTTGTATATTTAATTTTTGCATATACTATCTAATTGTTATATAAAATTAAATCAGTTATATACTAGATGCTTATATATTCACAATAAAACAAATGTCTATTTTTAAGCATGGTTGTAAACTTGCCATCTGCAATTATCATTAAAAACGATACAAATGTTGATTTACAAAATGTATACCTTGCATACTCAAATTTAAACTGTTCTATCATGGTGTGGATGGAAAGAGAAATGGTGTAGGGGTGATTCTGAAGGAAGAGTACAGTAAGAGTTTCTGATAGGGTGATGAACGTGAAGCTAAAAGTTGAAGGGGTGATGATAAATGTCATCAGTGCTTATGCTTCACAAGTGGGTTGTGAGATGGAGGAGAAGGAAAAATTCTGTAGTGAGTTAGATGAAGTGGTAGATGGTGTAGAAATGAACGATTGGTGATTGAAGCAGACTTTGAGGAGGTGATGGTAGGTATGGTTTTAAAAAGAGGAATGTGGACAGGTAGATTTTGCTAAAAGGATGGAAATGGCAGTGGTGAACACTTAATTTAAGAAGAAGGAGGATCATAGGGTGACGTATAAGAGAGGAGGAAGGTGCACACAGGTGGAATTTGTTTAATGCAGGAGATGCAACCTAAAGGAGATTGGAGACTGTAAGGTGTTGGCAGGAGACAGTGTAGCTAGGCAGCATCGGATGGTTTTAGAGGTGAAGAAGAAGAGGAGGAGAGTGAGGATTAAAAGAAGAATAAGATGGTGGAAACTGAAGGAGGAAGAGTGTAGTGTGAGGTTCAAGAAAGAGGTCAGACAGGGGCTCGGTGGTGGTGAAGAGGTGCTGGATGATTTGGCAACTACTGCAGAAGTGATAAGGGAGACAGCTAGAAAGGTACTTGGTGTGACATCTGAAAATAGAAAAGAAGACAAAGAGACGTTGTGGTAGAATGAGGAAGAGCAGGAGAGCATAAGGAGAAAGAGGTTGGAAAAACACGATTGGGATCAACAAAATTATGAGAAAAGTAGGCAGGAGATGCAGCAGCAGGTGAAAAGGGATGTGGCAAAAGCCAAGGAAAAGGCATAAGGAGCTGTAGGAGAAGTTGGACACTAAAGAAGGAGAAAAGGATTTGTAGCAATTGGCCAGGCAGAGGGACCGAGCTAGAAAGGATGTGCTGCAAGTTAGAGCAATAAAGGATGGAGATGGAAATGTGTTGACAAGTGAGGAGAGTGTGTTGAGAAGATGGAGGGAGTATTTTGAGCAGCTAATGTACAAGGAAAAAAAAGAGAGAGAAGGTTGGATGGTGTGGAGATGGTGAAGCAGGAAGTGGATAGGATTAGTAAGGAGGAAGTGAGAGTAGCTATTAAGAAGATGAAAAGCGGAAAGTCGGTAGGACCAGATGACACCGGTAGAAGCATGGAGATGTTTAGGAGAGATGCAGTGGAGTTTTTAACCAGATTGTTCAACAAGATTTTGAAAGGTGAGAGGATGCCTGAGGAATGGAGAAGGAGTGTGCTGGTACCGATCTTTAAGAATAAGGGAGATGTGCAGACCTGCAGTAACTACAGGGGAATTAAGTTGATCATTCACACCATGAAGTTATGGGAAAGAATAGTGGAAGCCAGGCTGAGAGAAGAGGTGACCATCTGTGATATTGTGATTTGTGGTTAGAGTAGGGAGCAGGAAGAGAAGAGCCTGAGGAGGTGGAGGTACGTGCTGGAGAGAAGGGGAATGAAAGTCGGTGGGCGTAAGACAGAGTACATGTGTGTGAATGAGAGGGAGGGCAGTGGAGGGGTGCGGTTTCAGGGAGATGAGGTGGTAAAGCAAGACACTACCAACAGAGAGAAATGCAAGAGTTAATTTGTGACATTTCTTAGCTTCTTAATATGCTTTAGACAGTCATTTGTCTTGTGAGAAAAGGGTAAGTACAGAGTCAATAGCCCTATTAGTGATACTACAACTAAGTCAGACAATACGAAAAATCTCAAGAACTTTAAATATACCATACAATGCACTCTCCAAAACCATGATGAAACAAGCTTTTATGAGGACTGTCCCAGGAAAGTAACACCAAAAGCTACCTCTGCTGCAGAGGATTTCTTAGAGTTCAAGTGGAAGAAATATTTCAACGTCTATTGTTCAGAGGAGAAGGCATGAATCAAGCCTTCATGATCGAACTGATACCATTGTACATTGTTTATTTGATTGAACAAATTAACCATTACTTTGGGAAAGATCAAAGATAAAACATGAGAGAAAATAAGCTTCCAAACCTTCAAAAACTGTGATATAATCGAGAACATAAGAACCTCTTTTTCTCACCTCCTTTCTTGCCAGTCCTTATGTCCATGACTTTCTCAATGGTCTCACTGTCATCATCCTGCACATCCTCTGTCCCCTCTGCCATCTCAATCAGGTCATCAGAGTCAGTTTCAAAATCATGCTGGTCCTCCTTGTAACTGCAGTCAGTAGACACTCATTAAAAAAAATCCCTGACAAACATAGCTTTTATTATAATTGATTAGAACTGCTAACATTAAAGAAAAATATGAACAGATAACTAAAGTGGGCAATGAAATAGTGCTCTTGAATATGTTCCAACTCCAAGACATTGCATTTTTTGCAATGACCATGCACCTTTATATGTTTACAGTGGGTATTAATAAAATATATATATTTTTTTTACATTTAAGATTTTCAAAAGTAAGCAAGCTGTAATTGTACCATTTACCTCAATGCTTTCCTTTTGAAAAAATAAATAACCCTGCAAGATGTGTACGTAATCTTGAATACAAGGAAACAACATTGTTCTTACCTAACTTTCGTAGCTGCTCTTCTCCGTGTCAGTCTTTTTGGCGTATCCTCTTCCTCATCTTCATCATCATCCTCCTCCTCCTCCGATGTCTCCTGCTTTCTCTGTTTCCGTCCCTTATGAGGTTGATGCTGCTTGGTTGTAGATGATTTGGCCCGAGGCCTGAAAAAGTTACAAATAATGTCTGTTTAACTACTACTCTGGGACACTTTTACATTTCTTCTTCCCCTATATATCTGTATATCACAGCGTAGAGTTATTTAGGCCCTTGTTACACAGCCAGTGGCCTTGCAATCGTAATTTTAAAATAATATATAATAAACAATTAATTTTTAACAATTGTAATCTTAATTGTTTAAATCACTTAATGACATACTTCTAATGTCATAGCTTATATGACACCAGGGTACTGCATTTAACCTTCTCACTAATTAAGTATATGTATACACACACAGTATCTAAATGAGTACACCCCTCACATTTCAGCAATCATTTTATTATATGTTCTCAAGGGACAATTCTATAGAAATGAAACTTGAATATACTTGGATATAGCAGTTCTCTCATACAAATTAATGTATATAAATATATACACAGTGAAAGAGAGAGGGACACACATATTAGGCCTACAACAATAACAACTAAACTTAGTCTCTACGGAAGACGAGTTAACCATCCATAGCTGGGAGCAAATAGAGCAAACACTATAAAGCTCTGTCAGTGGGAGGAATTACAATTACCGAAAGAATTTTAGACAAAAGCTACAAACTCATGTATAGAATAGAGGGCAAATAACATATTTCTTTAAAGGTTTGTTCATAAATCAGGAGTGTGTTTAGCTACTCTTTGCTACCTTGATGTCTCAGAGGTGCCATGCACGAAAACAGTAAAAAAAATAAATCATATACTTTTATTTAATGCCATGCCAGCTACTGAGGCTTTCTTCATGGCAGGAACAGTTTATAAGAACAAAATACTATAAAATTACAAACAAATAATTACAGAATAAGACAGTTTAAATAAATTTTTTTACATTAATATATGATAAAAATTATAAAACTTTTCCTGATAAAACATGGTTTAACAGCTAATTAAATCAATTGCCTTAATAAAACAACCTTCTGTGGTCATTATAAGCAGGACAGTACAACAAAATATGACAGTGAGCAGTGTTGTGCTCGTTACAAAAAAATAGTAACTAGTTACAGTTACTTCATTCAAAAAGTATCTCCGTCACTTTGTTAATTACTTACACCAAAAAGTAATGCGTTACTGTTAAAAGTAACTTTTTAGTTACTTTTTTAAAGAACCTTCTTCAATGTTCCCGTTAATGCCCTTTTATGCGTTATGGTTTATACAAACACAAAGTAATTTTTAAACACTATTTCATTAAAGTCAGACCAACAAATACTGAATATATCGCAAGGATTTCTGAAATAAAAAACAAAACAAGCTGAATAATATATTCACAATCAAAAACTAAAGTGGCTTCTGCTGTTGTGTTGAGCTCTTAAAAATTTTTCTTTCACAGCTTAAGTATGAAAACTATCAACAATGTAGAACAGAACACCGGGTTAGCTTCTAGCTACTAGCTTCTCAGGCATGAAGGTCCTGGAGGAGCTTCAACAGATCAACAGATTGGAGTTGCTGTTTATCGCAGTAGATACAAGCTTCGAACCAGAAAGACACAGCTTACATTTGACCTAAAGGTTTTTGTCTTTATACTCCACTAAAGTGAAATAATGAGCATATTTCCACTTTGAGAAAGTAGTCTTGCACTCGCCTCGACTCGCCATTACTGGCGCACAGACCTGAATAAACGGAGACACGTCCACAGCGCGTCTTCTTCATGTATACAGAGGGTAATCCACCAATCCTACAGTGCGTCTTCTTCGTGTTTACAGTGGTTTATCCACCAATCCTACAATGCGACGCTGCTGTAAGCAAGTTAGGCTGTAGTCTACACTTGAGCCGAAATTAATTCATTTATAAAAGTAACGGGTAACGCACCATACGGTAACGAAGTTACTTTATTTTTAAAAGTAACGCGTTACAGTATTAGTTACTGTAAAAAGCGTTACCGATAACACGTTACTGCCCAACACCGACAGTGAGAGGAATGCTGCAGTACAAACACTGAATGGGGTCTTCACCTTTCAGCAAGTAATCATGTGTCAGTCTTGTATGCCCCATTCAACATCTGGTTAAGATCACTTGATCAAACCTTGTCTTTAAAGGTTTTAAAAACCTGTTAGTAATTTCAGGGTGTATTTCATACAGTTTGTTATTCACCCATGTATTCCATTCTATTGATAATAGGTCTACACTCTAATGGAGGAATTTGGCATCTAGTTACAGCCTGCTTTAAAGATTTCTTAGCGGCTGCATCAGTTCGCTCATTTCCTGAAAGTCCAACATGTCCTGGAATCCAACAGAACATTATATTATAGGATTAATTCTGTAGATGATCAACTTTGGTTAAAATACTATCAATCAAAGGATGGTTATGTTCCAAAGGTTCCATTGCTTGAAGGCATGATTTAGAATCTGTAAAAATTATAGTGTTCTTTTGTAAACATATTAATAAATAAAACACTATAAAATACAAATTCTGGTTATAATGGGGCTAGTTACTGCAACACAGAATAACAGAGTTAAAATCTCTATCACTATTGATTTTACAGATAAACCCATTACCTAGAATTATCCCAGTACAAGCAGTACTTCACATCTTGGCTGTGTTTAAGATTTATCTTTAATATTATTTTTTTACATAATTGTATCATTTTTTTCAAGTTTGAAATTACAAATTGTGACATACTGGAATTTTACTTAACAGTTAGTTAATTAACAAATGTAACTGTTATTCTGAAATCATAGAACATAAGGGATTAATACAGGCCAAAGCGAAGGGGTGAAAATTAAGCCACAGTAATTTCTTATTTATATTTGTCCTTAAAGAGTGAACAAATTATTCATTGTAAAATACTACTTGAGCTGCCTAAAGGCCATCAGGCCATGTTCCACTACACTCTTACCTTCTAGCAGGAAGTCGTCTGGATCTAACTTTTTTTTCTTCCTGCTCACTCTCTGAACTGCTGTCTTCTTCCTCATCATCTTCATCATTTGAGTCATCTTTCCAGGTATTTCTTTTAAGACAGAAATACCACAAGATTTACCTGCTGGGTCTAGAAATAACTTTAGCTACACCATCAAGCTGTTACTGATAATCTCATCGAACAGAAATGTAGGCATCTAACAGACAATATGTCTGTGGTGGGCTGACTAAATGTATATTTTACACACAGCTTATGTAATTCCTTATTATACAGAATGTACAAACATCGGTCACCATTTCTTATACACAATATACGTGAGACAAAAAGTAAAACAAACACTGGCTAATATAATGCTGGAGGTATCACACCTATGAGTGTGTGGCCTGGTGGTCAAACTAAGATTATTGCACATTTTATTAGCAGAAATAGAACAGCAATACAAAAACACTAATCGACTTTTCTTTTTTTTACCAATCTATGAAAGATTTTTTATTTTCACTACAAATTGTGGAACATTTTCAGGATAATGCCCAACATATAACATTGCAAAATATTTAAATCTCTCATCTTTTCCAGTACACAATATTAAAAGTTTCAAATAATCTGAAGAAATCTCTGTGCTCAAGGGATAAGGGCAAAAATCAATATTGTATGTCAGTGACCTTGCCGTTTACATGCTGTTTTTTGCACATCTTTCCTGAACTGCTGCTATATAGCTCTTTTGCACAACATTTTGTTCACTTTGTCGTGTTATAACAGGTTTACTGGCCACTTTATGTGGCGAAGACACGATAGTCTTCAGTTTTATTTCTCTGTGTACTGCGTCAGCTATATATGGTTGAAATGACAATAAAAGCTTCTTGACTTGACTTCAGGCTCTTTAAAAAAAAGTCACGATTCTGTAATGGATCACTGTAATGGGCTCATTACACCTCCAGCAATCATTGTCTGTGAACAGTTTGCCATCCACAAAAGCAGGTTAATGCAGGGGCTCATTATCTGCGCTCAGTTTAAAACGTCCCATCTCTGATGGTATGTGAGAGCATTAAAACCTGTAGAATGGGCCGCCTGCACATTTGGTAGGGCATCACAGGGGCTCATTATCTGCGCTCAGTTTAAAACGTCCCATCTCTGATGGTATGCGAGAGCATTAAAACCTGTAGAATGGGCCGCCTGCACATTTGGTAGGACATCACTGCTAAGGTGCAGATAAAGGTTTTAAAAGCAGAAAGATCCATCCAGAAATTGACTTTGTCAGATAAGGCTGTGCATGTTTCAGCAAGACAATGCTGACTCCATACTAAATTTACTATAATAGGGCCTGCTTGCACTCTAGACGTTCAACCAATTGGAAACATTTTGTTTGTCGTGAAATGAAAAACACCTAAGTTCACAGATGTACATAAACAGAAGATTTTTATTTACATTTTATACACACTTTATGTTTGTTGTACATACTTAAACATGCGTTTTATTTGAGGAATTGGGGATGTACATTAACATGCATAGCAAACTGATGACAGATTGGTTTGATAAAGGTATATGAAAGTTTACTCAATAATGAAAGTGCCATGAAAGTATACTTGAACATCTCCAATGGGCTGCACAGTCATCAGGCTTGAATTATTAAGCCTCTTTGGGGTGTTTTTGAGTCAGGAAATGATTTCCTCCATCAGAATCACAGTGATCTGCCCATTGTTCTGCAAGAGGAATGACTCAAAAGCCTTCCAGCCACTGTGCAGAATTTGAATGTCAACATACTTAAGCAACAACTCTTGCATGTAAATAATCTCGACTAAAAATAAAAATATAACCCCAATTTCAACAAAATTGAAAAAATTGCAGAATCGGAAATATAAAACAAATGTTTAAACAGAGGAGATGTCGCATTTTAATGAAGGTCATGAATTTGATGGCCACAAAATATCTCAGTGCAGTACAATGAGGTTGAACTGTTGAAGAAAAGTGAGGCTGAAGCAGAATAAGGCTGTAGACTGTTTCCCCAGTGCAGGCAGCGGGGTGGCGCTGTATGCACACTTTTCATGCACAACTTTCACCCAGAGAAGACAGTGGCATTTCTAGAATATGTTTACATATTCTTGTTTGCATGATAGAGATTTAACGTATTTTTCGGACTATAAGCCGCTAGTTTTTTCCCCACATTTTGAACCCCGCGGCTGTTTAGATTACTAGCCATTGTAACGCGTTGAGTCTGGGTGAAGGGAGTTGCAACATAAATCATATAAGCACAGACAGGTTTCCAAAACTCTTGCTTTTTTATTTTTCTTTGCCACAGCGTTACGGGTTAATCAATGAAATGAGAAGCAGAAAATAATTAGGATATATTCCTCAGTCTTACACACATGCAGTAAAAGCGGAAAAATGCGGCTATTCCCAAAATGCCGCTCTGCTCTTAAAAGAGCCACAACATATTTCACCCGTGTAACGGACACTGTCGTTAAAGCATGTGTAAAGTTAATTAGTTTCAGTGTAGACACTGAAACCTGCGGCTTATAGACAGGTGCGGCTTGTTCATTTTCAAAATAAAAATATATGTAAAATTCTTGTTGACACTCAAACCTACGGCTTATAGACAGGTGCGGCTTTAGGTAATTTAGGTAACCTACATTTGTGAATGACTAGGAAATATGCAGTGATTTCCATTACAGAATCATGTTTTCATGCTGTGCCACATGAGGACCTGAAGATCATGGGCATCCAATATTGGTTTTTGACTTTGTTTCTTGCACATAGAGATTTCTCCAGTTTCTCAGAATAATTTGTTTATGTATATAGATGTGATATATGCTTAGTCTTTGCAAAAATTTAAGTTGAAGAACATTATTGTAAAATTGTTCCAAAGTTTGTAGACATCGTTTTCATAGATTTGGTAACCTCTGCCCATTGTTACTTCTGAGAGACTTTGCCTAAGATACTGTTATAATTAATCATACTTAAGCTACTGTTAAACTTAACCATGTTTCTGTCCTGGTTCTGACCGTCCTGGTGTTTTTTTGAGAAGTTTTGCAGCCATAAAAAAATAAAATCCTTATTTTTTCCCCAAAGTAGAACATTTCCTTTGTTCAAACATTTAATAGGATTTCTATGTTCTTTTGTGAATATAAAAATTGGTTTATAAGATTTGCAAATCATTGCATATGGACCAAGCTCTTTATTCAAGCACAGTGAAGACTTGTGTTCATGGTTACTTCTGAAACTAACTCATTAATATTTACTGATAACGTAACTCATGATGGTATCAAGTCTAGAGAAACATTTTAAAATAAGAAATGCACCAATGTGATTGAGAGGAACGTTATGCAGCACCATGCAGTATCATGTGGCAAAGCAAAGTCCTAAAACAGACTGCTGACACAACAAATACTTTAAGATTGAAGATTAACTAAGTCAATCACCTGACCTTAAACCACCAGACTGGAAGGAGATACCCCCGAAACAAAATGAAGCAAAACAAAAGATAAATTTAACTGTTTGATGGGTTCAAGTGGTTACAAATTCAATGTAACTATTTTAAGCAAGGGATAGGCAACCAAATTTTCAATTTACTATCAGAAATCTATCTACCATATTTTCCGGACTATAAGCCGCTACTTTTTTCCCACGCTTTGAACCCCGCGGTTTAAAAAACGAAGCGGCTAATTTATGGATTTCTCTCCGTTTAACAAGCTTCATGATAAAAAACTGAGCCCAATAACATTAGACCAATGAAATTGCTGAACGGGTTCAGGTGAACCAATGAAACTTTGTATTAAATCGCGCTCCCACTGAATCGGACCGCACCACATCATAAATATGGATGAGGTTCCTCTGACGGTTGACCTGCCTCTCATTCGGACTGGCAACAGAAAATGTGAATCATTCCTCATGCTGAAAACAACCGGGCATGAAAAAACGCACTTCACCTGTGTTCTGAGCTGCACGGCATCGAAAGAAAAATTTCCACCGATAGTGATTTTTAAACGCACGACGATGCCAAAAGAAAAACCTCCCAAGAGAAAGTGTTGTGAAAGGAAGGAGGAAGACAGTGAACTATGACTTTCTTGGTAGGTTACTGTTTAGATACAAGCCGTGTTACAGGCACTGTCTTTTATTAAAGTTTGTGTAAAGTTCATTAGTTTTCAGTGTAGACAGGCTTCGAAATAAAAATCTTTGTCAATTCCAGAGGGTGCGGCTTATATTTGGTGCGCTTAATAGTCCGGAAATTACGGTAGTCTTATATTTTGTACACCAAAAATATTTTCCCCTAAAGGTGCCAATGTCCTACATTTTGATCTCAAACCAAATATACAGCCAAAGCATTGCTTGTGTCTTTATAATATTTTGGAAGGAGGTAAGTTGACTGTATAAGTACCTTATAATTTGCATACTGTGGTGCTAGGAAGTTTGTAACCCTTTTCAATTTTCCATACTTGGTAATTTTTTTTGCCAGAAAAAAAATGATCCATTTTATCTAAGAACAGGGATCTATCAAAGTCCAAGCTTTACAGCATCACATGCTTGTGGAAATGTATCAAGGACATTGATATCAATGAAATTTCTAAGGACTTCAGAAGAAGAGTTGCTATTGCTAGTCAAAGACAAGCTTTTCCAACCTATTGGAATGTGTTTTTTTAAGACAGATAAGTCCAAAATATAGAAAGGAATAGGAGAAAGGAAAATTAGCATTCCAGTATAAGAACCTTATCCCATCCGTGAAACATAATGATAGTATCAGGATTTGTCTTGTTTTGTCGTATCTGGGCAAGGATGGCTTGCAGTTATTGATGGAACAATGAATTGAGGACATCTGTCTGTGATCTGTATTTGCCATGTGCCATGCTGCAAGAAAACAACCCCAAGCACAAGTCCCTTAGTAAATAGTTCTACCAAAGAATGGTAAAAGAGGAACAAAGTTAAACTTTTGAGAAGAAAAAAAAAAAACAAGTCAAAGCCATGACCTTAATCCAAAAAAATGTGTCGGAAGGACATAAAGCAAGCAGTTCATGTTAGTAAACCCATCAACATCTTTGTTCTTATTTTTTTGCTTGAGTTTACTTGCAAAAATATAAATTCTAAAGTGCTAAAACTTTCAAGCACCACTGTACATACAATTGCCTCTAACTCTACATGACTTCAGAAGGTTGGGTTTAAAAATCTAAGTTAAATGTGCATACAAACTTGTGATGAATAAGAGTTCTTGCGTCAAAAGACTGTAACATGGGGAAATTATGTTCATATATTTTAAAGTTTAAAAAAATATATCAAATTAAAATAAAAAGTGAACAAAAATAAATAAATAACAAAACGTAATTAAATGTATAAAGGCACACATGCTTCATTCGGTTTGTACTCACTCTTTCTTTTTCTGTCTCAATACTTTTCTTTTGTGACTTTCACTCTCTGATTCACTGCTGTCCTGTAAAGTATTTAAAGAAGCATTTTATAATTAGCATAAAAAATAGAAACACTTACAGTGAAACAATAACATGCATTTTGTACAGAGCTAAATTAAACCCAAATAAACCAAAATTAATAGAAATGAAAAGCACTTTATATTCTAACACGTCATTAACACATTTATCGATATATAAAAAAATCAAGGCAGAAAATACCACTTCCATAAAGAAATTAAACAGATGTATTTAAAAAGCATTTGCAATAAAAACATGCATTTTTTTCAACCCCAAAAAAATTTAAAAACAAATTTACACAAAATATAAGCAGTATTTTTTATCTTTAGGTCCAAAAACATTGGGACAGTATCTGAGATACAAATAATATGTATAAAAAATTATGTTCAGCAGCCAGAGGGCTTCAGTTCGAAACTGTAATTACAGTGTTGCAGAATCATATCTTACCAGCTAACGATGAAATTAACAGAAATGCATTTAAAAAGCAAATGCATACAACCTTGACAAAAGCTGCTTCGAATGGTCTAATCCAACAGACAACCTACTACTGCACACATTGCTGTAAAAGCTAATGCTGGTTCTGATAGAAAGGTGTCAGAATAAACATTGCATCACAGTTCATTGTGTATATGGCTGCGTAGCCACAGACCAGTCAGGGTGCCCGTGTTGACCCCTGTCCACCGGCAAAGGAGGCAACAATGGTCATGTGAGCATTAGAACTGGACCATGGAGCAAAGAAAGAAGGTGGCCTAGGCCTAATGAATTTTAATTTATTTTACATCACGTGCATCATTTAGCTGGGGAACACATGGCACCAGGATGCACTATAAGATGAAGGCAAGCCAGCAGAGGCAGTGTGATGCTCAGCAATGTTCAGCTGGAAAACCTTGGGTCAGGTTAACTTTGACACCTATCACCTACCTAAGCATTGCTGCAGACCATGCAAACGCTTTCATGGAAAATGCATTCTCTGGTAGCTGTGGCCCTTCAGCTGGATAATAATGTGTCACAAAGCAAAAATGGTTCAGGAATGAATTGAAAAGCACAACAATTAGTTTGAGGTGTTGATTTAAGGTGTTGATTTTACTGTCCAGACAGTAAATGGATGTACCTGGGTCCCACTGGTTTCTGACAGTTTGCTTTGCTGAAGGCACTGACTTATTCCGATGTCAAAGGGATGTAAGCATGGTGTGAGATCATCCACTACACTACAGTACACCCACTAGTCTACACTACAAGTTTATTTGCTTTTCCAAAATAGCTTAAGCAGCACAAAACCCAGTCTGCTTTAAAATCTTAGCTTTTGAGAGACCTTGTGTCTTGCTGCTGTGCTCAGTCTTAATGCATGACCTGTGATATGTAGAAGAGTTTAGCTGTTCCCCTTCCAGTTTTAAGTCTTCTACACGGCTGTTGCTGTCTGTTATGCATGTGCTTCAACCTATATATGAAATTAATTGACATTAGCATATGCTGGAAATAACTGGTTAAATCATACACCTGACTCTAATTAAAAAAATCCATTACTTTGTGCAAGTGCAAAAGTAAGAATTGAAAGCCAAAGGGTGGTCAGACCAAATATTAATTTGATTAGAAGGTGGTAGCTAAAATGGTTAAGGGATTGGACTTTGGATCCAAAAAGTCATGAGTTCAAATATCAGACACACTAAATGGTCACTCCTGGGACCCCGAGCAAGGCCCTTAACCCTCAAATGTTCAGCTTTAAGTCGCTCTGGATAAGGCCATCTGCCAAATGCTGTAAATGTAAAGTTTTTATTTTTTTCTGTTTCTTTAAATGCCCAAAGCTTTTGAAAAGTATTAGTGTGTGCACGCGTGCATGTGTATACAGTACATACGGAAAGTTTTCAGACCCCCTTCACTTTTTTTTCCATAGTTATTTTGATACTAAAATTGTACAAATTGATTTTTCTTCTCAATTACACTCACTACCCCATAATGACAAACTAAAATAAAAAAAAATTATAAAAAAAGTATTAGAAAAACTGCTCTCATGTTCATAAATATCAAGATCCTTTACTCAGTACTTATTTGAAGCACCTTTGGCAACAATTAAAACCTCAAATATTTTTAGGTATGAGGCAATAAGCTTTGCACACCTGGATTGGTGGATTTTTTGTGTTGCTTTGGCTGTGTGCTTAGGGTTGATGTCATGTGTAAATGTAAATCTTCAGGCCAGATTAAAGTCCTCAGCACTGTGGAAAAGGTTTTAAAATCAAGGATATCTCTGTACTTTGATAAATTGGGATTTCCCTCAACCCTGTCCAATTTCCATATCCCATCTGCAGAAACACACACACAGATTTTTGTTAGTAGTGATTGTCTGTTTATGTGTATCCAACAATATTCTCCCAACTTTTTTGCATGTTGGCAAACATGCATGCTGAGTTTGCTGGCCAGTCAAGCACATCAACACCATGGTCATTAACCAACTTCTGGTGCTTTTGGCAATGTGGACAGGTGCCATATCCTGTTGGAACATGAAATCAGCGTCTCAATGAAGCTGGTCAGCAGAGAGAAGCATGAAGTGCTCTAAAACTTCCTGGTAGACGGCTGTGCTAATCTTGAACTTAATAAAACACAGTGGACCAACACCAGCAGATGACACACCTCCCCAAACTACCACTGACCGTGGAAACTTTACACTGGACCCAAAGCAACTTGGATTCTGTGCCTCTCCTGTCACCTTACAGACTTTGGGGCCTTGATTTCCAAATGAAATGCAAAATTGTCTTTCCTTTCATCTGAAAAGTCGACTTTGGCCCACTGAGCAACAGTCCAGTCCTTTTTTTACTTTGGCCACATTGTCCACATTGTCTCTGGATCAGGAGTGGCTTGACACAAGGAATGCGTCAGTTGTAGCCCATGGATACTTCTGTGCGTGGTGGGTCTTGAAGTCTTGAAGTGGGTCTGACTCCAGCTGCAGTCCACTCTTTGTGAATCCCTGAAATTACTGAATGGGCTTCGTTTCACCTTTTCTACCTCATTTTTTCCTTCCATTTAACTTTCCATTAATGTGCTTGGATACAGCGCTCTGTGAACAACAGCTTCTTTAGCGATGACCTTTTGTGTCTTATCCTCCATGTGCAAGTGCCAACTGTCAAGTCAGCAGTCTTTCCCCATGATTGTGTAGCCTGAACTGACAGACACCATTTAAAGGCTAAGGAAACCTGAACAGGTGTTTGGAGTTAATGAGCTGATTAGAGTGCGACACCACAAGTCTCCAATACTGAACTTTTTCAGAATATTAAAATTTTCTGAGATACTCAATTTTGGGTTTTCATTAGCTGTAAGCCATAATCATCAAAATTAAAAGAAATAAACACTTGAAATATATCAGTCTGTGTGTGATAAATCTATACAATGAGTTTCACTTTTTGTATTGAATTACTAAAATAAATCAACTTTTTAACAATATTCTAATTTATTGAGATGCAAATTACCTATAAATCCACAGGATTTGAACTCGATAAAAGGTCAAAATGACTGCAGCTACTACTTACTGCTATGTAAACTATTGCATTGTCATGGAAACATGCCGGACACCATCTGAACCAAACGTTTATCTTAGTTTCATATTACCACAGGACATGTTTCCAGTAATTCATGCTCTTGGACAGTTTGTCTTCAGCAAACTCTTTGCAGGCTTTCTTGTGAGCCAACTTCAAAAAGGCTTCCTTCTGGGACAACAGTCCTGCAAACTAACTTCTTGAAGTGTGGTCTCAGCACTGACAAGCAACCCTTCTGCTTATGCAACCTCTAAAGAAATGCTGGCAGCACGCAGGTGCCTGTTTTTTGAAGCCATCTAGTGCACCCAGTAGCAGGCCATGCATTGGTACCTGGGACCTCAGTGGGGACTTACCCGACTTATTCTACCTGTTAATACCACCACCATCACGTCACAATTATAGAGGTCATCAACACTATACAAAAGCGCAATATAACAATGCATGTCATTACAGAAAGAAGCATTTCGCGTTTTGAGGGTGAATACTTTTTTATTATAAAATATTTTTACTAAAGCAAGACACCCAGTTTAGACTCCAAACCTCTAAACTACCACCCAAACTATGCACCTACATCATCTGGAGCAGTTCGAACACAAATGTATTGATGTGTGCAGATAGCTTCAGACATGTTTTGCCAGCCGAACTTGGCTGTAACGGTTTCCCCCTGACCAAGAAATCGGAGGATTGGAAAATGCTGATGCTTTTCTGGGCCAGCTAGCTGGTCCTATGAGACGAATTTAAAATCTGATTAGTTAGTTACTAACTTTTGTTGCCATCTATTTTGTCAATAATGGATGTATGGAAGCCTTCTTTTTAACCAATTCTGCCTCAAGCTCTTCAACATGACTTTCTGCACGCTTGCTCATCTTGTTCACTTTTGCCATGGCTACTGATAAATCTCACAAGTACAATACTATGCAATTTGTGTTGATGTCTGCTATGCACAAAAAGCTGTAGAGAAAGGTTTCAGAAAGGTTGATTTAATCTCTGGAGCCAAGATACAAGGTCCCTGGCATAAATATTTTAGCTAGTGTTTGAGAAGGTGGTTTGTGCTTTATTAATTTGGATCGTTATAATGCTCTCAGTGTTTGATTATTAATGCCTGTGTAGTAAAGTTAAATGCCTTAATACACAGGCATTATAAATCAAACACAGAGAATTATAACGATCCAGGCACATGAACACATTAGAGAACAAAAAGTTAAATGTTCAGCCTCGACTGTAAAAAGTACCAAATTAAACAAAAAAAATAAATGCAAAATTAGAAAATATGAATATTTAACAGAATTCACAGTACAGCAGTATGTTGTCATGGCACAACATATTGCTGTTAGTCAGGCATACCAATACAGTAAAACTAATAGTACGAGCAAAGAGATACGAGCGACCTTGCTCACAAAATTTTACCCTATTTCACAAGCAAATTTCGAAGGCACGAGCAAACCCGAACTGCCCGTTCCCCACTTTTAGCCGAGGGTAGCATCAGTCGCTTAGTTGATGACGTATCGTTTGGCCGCTCTCGTTGTTCAGTGCAGCAAAAACGTAACTTTTTTTGTGTTATATTTTTATTTCACTAGAAATCTTGAAAAATGTCTCCCAAGAAAATCAGTGATGGTGCTGTGAAAATGAAAGTAAATAGAATTACCATGGAAATCAAGAAGGTTACGAGCGTGTTGTGCGTCTCACACTCGCAATCAACCACTACCACATGGGTAACTGTTAAATTATGTTTAATTTATATTACATTAAAATGACAATTGTGTGAGTGTTTAAAGTTATTTTGATTGTTCAGTTATTTTGAAGTGAAAATTGTGATGTAGTTATGCTAGTCATTAGTAATACCATATTACTTCCAGTTTGCAGGAGCAGAGTGCAGACAGGACCAAAAAGATACACTGCTGAATGCAAAGACAACACCACAGCAACAAGTGAGACTTTTTTTTAAAAGAGCAAAATGTTTTTTGTTGCTGTCCACATGCATAAATAAAGCAAAAACAGTGGTACCTAGACCTACGAGTGCATTAATGTACGAGTTTTCCGAGATACGAGCGGTCACTCGGTCGATTTTTTGCTTTGTTACGCGAGCAAAAAATTGAGGTACGAGCTCGTAACACCGCTGCAAGATGTCGAAACGAAGGCAGAAAGCGATGATTATGACAAAAATAAAGATAAGCAAACAAGAAAAAGTTAAAAATTCCAAGTTTAGGAATATGTAGTGTACAGTAGTGACAGAGAGAGTAGCAAAGAAATCGAGTTTTCCCTCCTCCGCCGCTTATTGCCCCCCCCCACCGGCGTCTTCATTAGCTCAAGTCGTCTCACCTCCAAGGTAATTACACTGAATAAAACCTTATTATATCTTTACATACTCTTTCTATTATGTTTTTATACAAGATTTGTTATTTAGAAATGTATCTTCCTAATTTATTAACATGAAACATAAAAACGGGGTGGCATTTTGCGGGTTGAAACGGCTTAATGCCATTTTAAGTATTTTCAATGGGGAAAATTGATTTGATGTGCGAGCAAATTGAGATATGTGAAATGGTGAAAAGTACAGGTCAATCAGCACCAGGAAAAATCATGCGTCCCAAGTCATCCAAGGCATGGAGGCATTTTATATTAAACAAAAAACAAAAAAATTTAACCTGAAACTTGCAAAGCGGAGTTTGCAAAGCGGAGCTTGTGTGTAATGGAAGTACCACAGTTAAGCACAAACACATAAATAGAAAATACACTGGTGTCACGGATGAAGGCGAAACATCAGCCACGTAGGCAGAAACTGTAAATCCTCATCATGTGATTTTATAGTTTAATGAAGTGCTATTGTGTAATTTGATTGTTTCCATTCTCTTTTTATAGCATTTGTCTACTACAACAGTAACTTTTCAAATGTGATTTACTGTGGCTTTATTACTTTGAAATGCTCGTTTTCAACATTTGTATATTTTATAATTATACAGAATTAAATTAATTGTATATTCTAGATGCTTACATCTTCACAACTGAATTAAATGTGTTTTTTTTTAAAACAATTAAAAAACGATTATCGAAATAATCGTTAGTTACATGTCAATAAGAACTAGTCATTTTTTTTTGTATTGTTTTTTTTTGTTAAATTTGTATTTCAGAAACTGTCCTACTGTTTTTTTTTTTATTTTGTTTAGTTTTTTTTTTTGTTTTTTTTTGGGTTTTTTTGCACAACAAAGGGGGGGGGGGGGGGGTTGAGAAAGAGACTTTGTTTTTAAGGGGCCGCATTTAAAATAGAGATTAGAATGAAATTAATAAGGTGGGCAGCTAACCTCTGCTCCAATGTTCAGACGAGCAGGCTCCTGTCTGCTCCGATTGGACCTTCTGACACCATAAACATCTGGATGTTCCTCCCACATCTGACAAATTTAAAACAAAACAAAGCAGGCCAGAACCTTAAATCAATAAGCCACCACTGCTTATCTAATTTCGATTGTAGTCACTCCAATTGGATGAAAGCTGATACTTTGTAACAAGCAGTAACAAGCAGTTCATAGATTCACAGATCTGAAAGGATCCAGAATTTTATTCTTTAGTCAACCATCATTTCTCCTGTGACATTACATTTTAGCAGAGAATGTCTCAATATTATCTCTAAGCAATATTTATCACAAAATAGACTGAGTTTCAATAAGAAAGCTAGTCACTGTTCACCTTTTTCACGTCAGCCAAGTCTCTCCTTTTGACCCGTTTCTCTTTGATCTCTGCAATGGTCTGGTGTGACTTCGATCCAGCTGATTCACTCCCAGATTCAGAGCAGCTCTCAGACTCAGATGTGCTGTTGGACTCAGAATGCTGGGAGTGTGCCCGATCACTGCCCTGCTCACTTTCAGACTGGCTGCCCGACTCAGAGCCTGAACGATTAGACTCCTCTGATGCAGAGTTGCTACATCAAAAAAGACCACAGTCAGGATGCAGCTCGTCTAAACAGCCCTCACATGGTCAGCGTAAAAAAAAATGTTGAATGTGTATACATCGCTTAATATATACAGGATGTTAACATCAGAATACAAGAGATGTTACAATACAAGTTATGCAAAAGACTATAGAGGAATATAAGATTCTGCATTTTATGGTATGGACCCATTGGAGATTTAAGTCAAAAGTTTTAACTGCACATATTGCATTCCTTTGCCTTACAATTGACATGTTAGTCCTATGTCATTGCAACCAAAGATTAACCTGCTATTAACCTCATAATATATTTACAATAAAGATTTCCCAAAACAATGTTGGATTATCTTTTCTGCAACAATATTTTGACATAATTACATTGGTTAGATGTTTAACAAGTTAAAACTAGGCCTAAAAAACAATGTGTGCAAATAAAATAACACACCACTCTTTTCTTATCCAAGTACAGCCCTTCATAAGGAAAGGATTTCCTCAGTTCCTGAATGTAGACTAATCAAGAAATTTTCACTGGCACATGAACAAGTATCTCTGCTGTCGTTCCCCCTAGCATGGAGTTTATCAAATTTTATTTCAGTTTAATAGGAGTAACAGTTAATATTTGAATTTGGTTTATTCACCTGAATATTACATCCCTGAACTTGAATATAAAAAGAAAATTAAAGATTAAAGCTAAAGCTATTGATTGCAGTTACAGCCAATATACTTGCAGTCACCAGTTTCTACACACACATGGTGTATCACTGGCATGTCAATTTAATGTAGTAGTGACATTAATCAATATTTACTCATTATAATACTGTTATAAAAATGGAAACAATTAGGAAATTCTTGGCAAAATATTATGATAATAAAATATCCTATATAATAGTAGAAATGTAGATTTTTTTTATATTGGTGACTCATTTTAAATAATTAAATGATTTTAGAATAATTCAATATTTTTAGTTTTTATATGTAAATAACATTTGGCAGAGTGATTGGAACAAGCACTGCAGCTGCTGACAGGAGCAGCCAAGACAACCAGACTGTCCTTATTTGGAGTATGACATCACAGGGGGCAGACTTAAACCCTCTCAAACATGAGTGGCTGCCTTGTTGCTAGCTGGGACAGGACCAATCAGAATTGAGAAAAGTGAACCTCTGCCCTATAGAACACTTCCTAGTTTCTCTTCCTGTAGTTCCATGCACCTTTAATGTAATGCTGTGCAACACACATGAGCAATGCAACACAAAGCAAGAGCCATTTTGTGGTGCTCAAGTGGACTTTCAGCCATTTAATATATCTGGTAATATGGGAGGAAAAGAATACTGCAATTTTGTGTACAATACTCATACTACATATAAGAAAAAAATAATTATGCTTAAAATATCAGAAATAATATCTGTATAATTGAAGTGCAATAAGAAAATGGCTGCTAAGAACTTACTACTTCTCACCTTGCTGAAGGTCAAGCACCCGTTCAAACAATTATAGACTATATAATTACATTTCCTTATGCAGATTTTCTGATGCATTGTTTATACGCATGTCTCTTTTTTCCTTTATATACATATACAGATATACAAGATGCATGCCACACTATGAAGAATCTTCCAAAAAGATATAACAATAAGTAAAATACTTACACAAACTTTTGACACCAGTCTAGAAATTAAAATCTTGAAAATTTTAAATATACAGGTATTATTTAATTATAATATAGCAAACTATGAAACTTCAAAACATGCTTTTTTTTAAAAAAAAAAGCAAAATAGATTATTTTTTTAATAATATTATTTAGTTAAACTTTTTGATTTACAGGTTAGTGTTTTGTTTACACATACTCATAAAACCAGCCTACATAAACTTCTGGAAATTGTTTAGCCATCGAGATCTTCACTGAATGTAGACATGTTTATATTTGCATTTGTATTGAATGCAATAACCTGAACCTTTTTGTAGGTGCAGATTAAGAGGCTGCAATTATTTATGCTCTAGGCATTTGTCAGCCTGTAGCATTTTGTTTACTCATTCAAATCATTACCATAAATTAATTGTATTCTCTATACAAGATTAGGGTTGCAACAACTAATCAATTAAATTAATAATCAATAATGAAGTTCGTTGTCAACAAATACCATTATCAACTAGCTTGGCTGCATGGTTTAGCATGACGTCATGATAACATCGCTTGCAAAAAGGAAAAAGAAATCACACTGGTGTCACGGATGAAGGAGGTAACAACTGTAAATCCCCATCATGTGAAAATGGTATGGTTCAATTAAGTGCTATTGTATAAACTGTTTGTTTGCTAACTTCGAGACAGTCGCACTGGATCTAGTCTGTTGTGACTCGTGAGCATCAGGTTGCGCAATTAGCTCGCTCACAACATAGTGATGGATTCAATTAAACCAGTGCGAACAATCAATCTAAAGGTAGCAAATAGCAGCAGCAAACAATAAAAACTATTTTTTGTCACTTTTGTGGTTTTCATCAAATGCTTATGCATTTAAACACCAATGGTTTTTTTTCCGTATTTTGTAAGCCTGTTACTTTGCTGCATTTCTCTGTTCGATTCTCTTTTTATAGCATTTGTTTATTACAACAGTGAACATATTTGTTTTCAAACGTGATTCACTGCGGCTTAAGTACGTTCACATGCTTGATTCCAATGTCTGTATATTTAATTTATGCATATATTTAAATATTATACAAATTGATTTATATTTTAAATGCTTCACAACCAAAAAAAAAACGTCTGTATTTTTAAGCATAGTTTTGTCAATTTGCTATCTGCAATTATTACAAACAATACAAATGTTGATTTACACCTTGCAAACAAATGCTTTAACAGAAAAAAACCCTGGCATGAGTGAATTTGTTAAAAGGAGAAATCCCCCATCCCTCTTCGACATGCAGCCACTGTAAGCTTTAAATTGTCTACATTGAAAAATAGTTAAACTCAACATTTGAATTTTGCATTTTTCAAAGTACACTTTTGTACATAAATACTCTGAATTCTATATAGTTATTATAAGAACACAGATATCTGATTAATCGCAGAAGAAGAAAAAAACATATGATTACAGTGGAACCTCGGGTTACGAATTTAATTCGTTCCGGTACTTTATTCGTAACCTGAAAAGTTTGTATCTCGTTACAAATTTCCCCATAATAATGAACAGAAACTTCGGTAATTCGTTCCGGACAACCAAAAATATTACTTGAATAAAAATAAAGCCAATATTCACTAATATTATTTACTTTTAACATGTTATATTAAAATCATACCACATAAAAACATACAAAAGAGGAAAAGATCTTTACCGGGTACTTTCCCTTTGAGAAGACTCGCTGCAGGAGACGACGTTCATAGAAGGAGGAGGAGGGAGAGTTATTGTTTGGAAGGAGAATCTTATTATATTATATTATTTATATATTATATTATAGAATATTAAAGACAGTGTTATTAACACGAACGCTGAGACAATTGTTGCATTAGAGGGAAAATGAGCTGTTTCTTTAAGGCTACTATCAGTTGGTATTGAAGTCCAGAGTGAAATTTATTATAGGTATTGTACTTCGTAAAAGACTGTAACCCTGCTAATCTATCTTTATAAAAACAAGTAAAGTGGTTATGCATCGGCTAATGTTGTCCATCTCATCATTCCACGAGCATCAACTAACGAGTTATTACACTGCTGCCGGGAAAAGTTCAAGCGGATAAGTAACACGATGCTCTCGCTAGGGACACAGGACGCTAACTGAAGTGACGAGCTGCGTGGATAGAGCAAAAACAACCAACCTGCCTGCGATTTTTTGGTGAACGACGTTCGTATCCCGATATATTGTTCGTGAACAGGGGCAAAAATTTTGATGAACTGCGATTCTGAACCTGAATTATATGTATGCCGGGGCGTTCGTAACCCGAGGTTCCACTGTATTCGATTATCACAACCATTAGTTGCAGTACTATTCTAGATTGTATTCTAGTTTTTATTACCTATATTGAAGTACTTACATTAAAAACATTGACAAATCTAAAAAAAAAAAAAAATTCAGGTAACATTTTTTAATTTGTCAGCCGCAGATTTGCAAACCATATTACAATTGTTTCTCCTTTGGTCAGATCTTAAAATCTCTATCAGTTATGCAGAAATTATTTAATTAATTTAAAAAATAGAATAAAATTGTCAGTTTCCTGTTTATTAGCCTGTTTGAGATATGTATGCTCAAAACTCAAGAAGCTAGAATCCTAGCAAAGCAAATCAAGGCAAGATGACACTTATTTTGGAATCCTTACATTGGCTTGTCATCAGGGTTAAGGTTGATTTGAAACGTCTCACGTTGACACAAAGCTCAGCATGGACCGACTTGCCTACTTCTTGATACTACACCCCAAAAACTCAACCTTTAAACTTCACATTAGGTTTGGTTTTAGTTTTTCCCCCACTCTTGTTTACACCTCATGTGTGATTGGGCATGATCTTCCTGCATTTCTAAACTATGGAATTCCAGCAGACATGAAACACGCACACAGACATTAAGAAATTTTAAATGTCATAATTTTTAGATCATCTACTACTTAACTGCTGATATTCATGCTATTATGTACATTCACATTAAAAATAAATTGTTTTAAACCATTGATAATCAGCATTAAAATATGCCTAAGGCCCTTTATTAGTGAACCTTTTTGGAGGGGGGACTACAGTCCGGATACAGACTACAATCAGTAAATGTATGTGCACCTGTACATTGTAAACAGTAAGTATAATTCAGTAATAACTACAAATGTCAAGTCAATCAATATTTAAAAAAGTGGACCTATGCATCACTCCACGTATAATGCAAAGATGCGCAAAAAAAAAAAACCTAATTAAAAAAAAAAAGGCATGAGCATATAACAAGTATCCAGAAAATACTTTATTAGCTATAAATACATAGCCTCATCTCTGCTTGCTGCATATTCTGCAAACAATTGCATGCTCTTACTATTAAATAAGTTATTAAACAACAACAACAACAACCCATCAATTGTAAACACTGTAAAGGACATTAAAATCTAACAAAGACAGATAGGGTGCCAAGTTTAATAATGACTTAAAAGCATAAAAACCTATAAAACATTGTATCAAAACACAGATTAAGATACTTAAAAGTGATCAAACAAAAAAATACTTTCGTTATTACATTATATAGCATACATATGCACATTATTCCTTACTCCTAAATGCATGTTTTGGTAAACTTGTTCAAAGGTATGTTAAATAAAAAACAGCCACACCATTAAGATAGAGCAAGCCACAGTGTGCCATGTTTAAGATCATTTTACCATCAAATAAATGTCAACCTAAATCTCAGTTTTAACATCAAAAACTTTTTAAACAGCACAAATGGTGCAATGCAGTATATAGTAAACATACAAGGTCAAGGAACATAAGATGTTGAAAATTAAAAAACGTGAGTTGAGAAAAAAAAATGTCAATAATGGAATTCAGATACACTGACCCTGTACATAGGCCTAAACAGATGGGATTCACTATTAGAAATGCCACTTTAAAAAATCAGGGTGTGGCTTTTCAACTATGCCAAGGTCAATGATGTGAAACCATGCCATTTCATAGAAACTGTGGCTAAAATCTGTGCACATGTGATTAACCATGCCTATCAAAGTAAACAACAAAGACAAAATGTAAATAAAAATGAATGAGAATATGTGGATCCGTACCTCGAAGCATTGCTGTGAGTCGAAGCGTCCTCTCCTTCCTTTTTTTCTTTGTTCTTTAACATTGTTATATTGTTTAACTGTTAACGATGATCTTTACTTTAGGTATTAAACTGTCAAAAGTTGAGAGGGGGTGAAACCATCATGCAAGTTCTATCAGTCCTGCTTTTGCTTTCAGGACTGCAAAAGTCCCCCGTTGCTTCGGAAGGGGAAAATAAGCCCCAACACGTTTGACGACAAAAGAAACAAATTGATTAGGAAAAAAAAATTGAAAATAAATATTGGATTTTAAATAATACCAGTCTCGTGTCACAACCAACAAACGGGTTCAGACTTTTAATAAAATAGATCCTACATGCATAAATTCTTACTGCGTCATCAGGACAAAGGACGACTGAAAACATCCTTAAAAAATTAAAATGCAACCGATCGTACAAAAACCTGCAACGTACACATACCTATTCCATAGACAGGTAGGGAAATACATGTAGGAAGCAGGAACATCCGCCACCGGAATAAAAATATCGAACGTATACTCAGACAAATAAAAGAAAATATACACGAACCTCCGATGAATCCGAATGACGAACAACTCGAAGTATTATTTAATAACAGGAAAATATATGTAAGAAAAGCAGCTATAGCCTTTTGAATGGAGAGCTGAGTTAGTAAAGAGACGCGCGCAGCGCACTAAAAATGGAGGACAGTCATGGCTGCCAGCGCGAGGTACAGAAAACAACGACTACGCTAAAGCGGTATCTATATTCTCGACGAAATAAAACCGGAAAACAATGCGACGGCATTTCTACATCTAGATACAGCACACATTGATCCAAATATTTAAATATAAGCCTAAACACGAGTGGTAAATTTCAAAGTTAAATAAGAAGTGCTGTCGACGAGCTCAACGGGTTCCCCTTCCCAAGGCTCATCCGCCATCTAAAGCTCCTTCCCAGCTCGCACAGGCTTTAGCCTTTGATTGACGTTCTCTCGATTTAGCCCAGACTCAGGTGATGTACAAAAGACCCACCCCTTATATTTTATATAAAATCTGTCTTAGATATATTCAACTTTAACCAAGTTAAAAAATAGATTTATAATGCATAAGTACACCGTAGGAGTATTCTTAAAGCCTACTATTTAGTGTTTTCTAAGGATATAAAAAATTCTCAGGACACCATCACTTCCTGTTAAGGCAGGAAATGAGACACTGGGAGCCATTTTAGAGTTCTGGACTGCAAGGACACCATTTTAGGACATCTTCATGCTTTACTTGGGGCTTGTTTTAAAAGTCTTGAGAATTGTGAGCATGCTGTAGCAATATTAATTTTTTTTATATTTTCACAACCACAATCTGATTGTTCAAATCCATTGGCATACATGGAAATTACTAAAAATTTACTGGATTTGGCCTTTTTTTTTTTGGCAATTTGCTACAGAGAAAGAACATTAAGTTTTCCCCCCAATTAATTTAAAACAACTTTATTGTAATTAATTGCAAAAAATAACTAACAGTGGTGTGGGTATAATACAGAGTTAACTAATTCAAGACTTAATTTGTGAAGCCATGCTAAAGCAGGTGAAATGACATGCAAATGACATGACATTTGGCTGCAAAAACAAAATTAAGTGCATAGTAAGTAGCACTTACTATGTAATAATGCACTTTTAATAAGTTTGGTTTAACTCTAGTTAGACACATTGTCCCAATTAAATCAGAGAAATCAAAAGTTTTAGAACTACATTTTTATTTAAGTAAAATATATTTAACTTAGAATTAACAGACAAGCATCAGCTAAAAGAATAACAGCAGAATACAACAGCAATCAAAGTTACATAAAAAAAAAAATTTAAATAAAATTTTTAAAAAAAAAAGTCAAATCCAAAAGCAAAAATCAGAGCCGCCATCTTCCCGATAAAGCTGTAGTCTTCACTTGTTTGTCCAGAAGTGGGTCTTAATGAAATCAAAAAGGAGAAGGGAAAACATGTGAACCCCAATTGCATGCATCAACATAAAGCTTTACATTAAAACAAACATTATGAAACCACCATTAAGCTGGTTAAAATAATATACTTAACTAAAATAATATATACTGAAATGATGTTATCAATAATCTTAACAACAATGCCAAAGCAACAAATGCATTGAACATTTTTAGACAGTAGTTTCTTACATCTATCGAAACACAATTTATAACTATAAAATGTTAGAAACTTGCACCTCATTTTAGCAATAAGATTTGTTACAATGTTACTAGCCCAAACATCTAAGTTCAATAAATAAAATTCTATAACAAAACAGTAGCAAACTAAAATTTAAAACTTGATGCAATCTATGCTTTTCTAGCTATACAGTTAGCAATCACTGCAGCTTAGAAGTTATTTAATTAATGCAATGTTTATAGGCAATTTACATTCTTAAATATAAATGCAATGATTTTTCTTTTAGTTATTGTACTACATATAAAGAAAGTAAAGTTGTATACAAATGTGTCATCATTAAGTGTCATTACAATTTATCTATATAAATTGTAATCACTTAACTTACATTGCTACCGTAATTTCCGGACTATTATGCACACCAAATATAAGCCGCACCCTCTGAATTTTACAAAGATTTTTATTTTGAACATACATACGCCGCACCTGTCTATATGCAGTAGGTGTCTACATTGAAACTAATGAACTTTACACAGGCTTTCACGAAAGACAGTGTCTGTAACACGGCTTGTATCTAAACAGTAGCCTACCAAGAAAGACATAGTTCACTGTCTTCCTCCTTCCTTTCACAACAATTTCTCTCGGGAGTTTTTCTTTTGGCATCGTCGTGCGTTTAAAAATCACCATCGGTGAAGCTTGTCTTCCGATGCCGTGCAGCTCAGAACAAAGGTGAAATGTGTTTTTTCATGCCCGGTTGTTTTCAGCGTGACGAATGATTCGCATTTCCTGTAGACAGTCCGAGTGAGAGGCAGGTCAACCGTCAGAGGAACCTCATCCATATTTATGATGTGGTGCGGCCCAATTCAGTGGGAACGCATCTGATTTAATATAAAGAGTTTCATTGGTTCACCTGAACCCATTCGGCAATTTTATTGGTCTAATGTTATGGGGGTTTTCTGGGGGAAAACCCGGAAAAATCCATAAATTAGCCGCTTCATTGTTTAAGCCCCGGGGTTCAAAGCGTGGGAAAAAAGTAGCGGCTTATAGTCCCGAAAATACGGTATATTTACTGAATAAAACATTGAAGTTTTGTCAAAAGAAGGCATAAACACCTTTTTATGTAATATCTATTTTAAATTCTTGTAAGTTGTTTAATTATTGAAGGCTTACAGGTTTATTTATTTAGAAAAATAAGTTAATAAAGTTGACAATTGTAGCAGTATAATTCTTGACTACTTTTAACTACTTTTGACTAAATGTTTAAATTTAAATTTAACATACATCGGAATGTAATCATACACATACCTGTCATGTTTTTTAATGCACCTATTGACTAAAGATGTTTAAACTCAACTTTCCAAATTTTGTCAGTTAGGGGTATCTAGTTTATTTCAATAAGAGATCACTTTGAAGCAGTAGCTAAGATACCAATTTATTTCAGCTTTCATTATAACCCTAACCCTAGATTTTCATGTAGTATTTGCACACATTGCCACGTAATTAAGATTTAATCGAATGTTGGGGATAGTTCAGTGAAGTTTGTTAGCACCCATGATTTGACACTTTCAGATTAGTTCATACATTATATTTTTAAGATTCAAGTCAGGTCATTGTAATTGCCACTCCAATACTTTCAGTTTATGACTCTCTATGCGAGCTATAGATTCTTTGGTCCGAATGGTTCAGCTGTGCCTGTTGCGCTTTCCTTTGACTAGCCAAATAAAAATAAATAAATAAATAAATAAATACCCATCCAAAATGTATTACATTAATATCTGGAATCTTCTCAGCTTTTTAGAGGAACAATTAGCTTGGTGTATGTACTTACAATTTACTGTAATTCCTATATTGATTATGAAAGCAAATGTGGAGTTGTGAAAAACATTTTTAGACTGTTTGGTGTGTTTAATCATTTTGGCCTTAACTTTATGTAGTTAATATTAACTAATCTAACACTAGTGAAGCATCAATGCACCATAAAAAAAAATCATTCTCAGGTACATAAGAAAATAAAAAAAGTGTCCTATAGGTCAAACAATTATTAGCTTGATTAATGTAACAAGCAAATTTGGTGTATTTCACCTTTTCTATATTGATCAGTCGTAACACTAGAAACTACTTGCTTAAAATTGTGCAAGTCCCCACTGGGCCATCAAAACAGATCTGACCTATAATACTGAGCTCCACAAGTGCGCTGCTGTTCTGGCACCAAGATGTTAGCAGCATATCAGAATCAGGTTTATTGGCCAAGTGTGTTGACACACACAAGAAATCTGGTTCTTATATGTCCAGTAAATTGAAAGGTGGGGGCCTTGATGGGATTGAGGTCTGGGGAACTTAAACGGCAAGTTAACATTTAAAAAATTTGTCCTAAACCTTTTTTTGCAACGTTGCAGAGCTCACCGTCCTGCTGAATGATACCCTCCGGAGAATGTTACCACCACAAAAGGTATGTAGTTGGACTGCAACAATATTTAAGTAGGTGGAACACTATCCACAGGATCACACAGCCTCCACAGACCTACCCATAATGCATCCTAGTGCTATCTATTCACCACTTAAGCAACAAACATACCTTTAGCCCTCAATGTAATGAAAATTGTCAATTTCTGATATTCACATGTCCATTGTAGGTGCGCTGGCAAAGGACAAGGTCAAAATGGCATTCTGACCGGTATGCAGTAAGATGCTATGCATTCTGTTCAGACACCTGGCTATTATAACCATCAATAATATTTTTTTAGCAAGTGCTACAGTAGGGCTAGCCTTCACTCTTCACACACAACAGTGGCCAACAGTAAGTAGCTTAACAAGTTAGCCACCTAGCTAACAGACAATAAACAACAAGATAGCCTGTGGACATTAGCAGGAAGCACAAGCAACATAGTTAACAGACATTTGTGATCCAAAGTAATTGGATTATTCTATTGTGAATAGGCTGTCAATCTGCACAAGTCAGGTTGCTGTGGGCCTACAAGGGTGTATACCTTCATACTTACAATTATGAAGGTAAAAAATATGAACATACTTTAGTGGGCATTACCACATGAGCCAAATCACAATCTACAAGAAACAAAAAGTTGTGGTGCCTTGTAAGTGGAAACTTTCAACTTGCAACAATGTAACTTCGCACTTCAGCAGGTTAGATGTGCTATGTGGAAACAAAATACGATTGTTACAGGCTACCAAAAAAAAAAAAGAAAAATGTTACAGGCTACAGCAATAAGTTAGCTAGGTAATAGTGAATTAGCAACAAGCTAACCAGCAGACAACAGCAAATCTTTTAAACAATTAATAAAACTTTTGCATCATCACCAATGTCACATTTACCAATGTAATTTTACATTGGTCAGGTAAGAAGCATGGATTTACTGTGTACATTTCTTCATTGCAACAAAATGAATTTTTGTCACGACACAGGTTTTTAAAACCTTTTTAGAGGGGAGTGGGATGTACTTGGTCTGCAACAAAGTTTAATTGGATCATACATGTCCAAGTAACATCCGCATGAATGCTAGGACCCAAGGTTTCCAGGCAGAACATTGGCCACAGCCTCCACCGGCTTGCCTTCTTTCCATAGTGCATTCTGATGCCATCTGGTCCTTAAATAAATAAAACAAAAAAAAAAAAAAAACACATGCACCTGGCCCGTCCATTATAGAAAATGTGTTCTTCAGACCAGGTCACCTTCTTCCATTGTTTCATGTTCCAGTTTTGATGCTCATCGTGTAGACATTTCCGTCAGTGGACAGGGGTCAACATCAGCACTCTGACTGGAATGCAGCTACAAAGTCCCATATGCAGTAAGCTGTGATGCACTGAGCGTTCTGGCACCTTTCTACAACCCCAATTCCAAAAATGTTGGCACTCTGTGTACAACGTGAAATAAAAAAAAAAAAATAAATAATGCAATGATTTGCATCTCTCATAAACCCATATTTTTTTCACAACAGCACAAAGAAAACATTTTAAAATGTTTAATTGAAGCTTTTTTTTTTTTTTTACGTTGGGATGAAGCATCAAAAGGCTGAAAATTAAGTTACTTAACAAAAAAAAAAAAAGCTGGAGAAACGCATTACAACTAATTACTTCAATTGGCAACAGGTCAGTAGCGTTTCAAATATGCATCTTAGAGAGGCAGAGCCTGTCAGAAGTAAGGGGGCAAATGTTCAGCAATCTGCAAAGAAATTTGTCTATTCTGAAGTTGTTCCACAATTTGTAATGTTCCTCAATATACAATTGGGAAGACTTTTATTTCTCTAATCTACAGTAAATAATATAATCAAAAATCAATATCGGATGCCTGTAATCTTCAAGTTTTTTTCATTGCAGAAATCACTGTTTAGAAACCCTTCCTGAATGGTCTTCACAGTTTATTCAACCAGTTTTATTCATCAATGAATGCAGGTTAAAACTCAAATAATGCAAAGAAGAAGCTATATGTAAACATGATCCGGAAACACCATCATTTTCTCTAGGACCAAGCTTATTTAAAATGGACTAAGGCAAATATGAAATTGTTATATGGTCAGACGAATCAAAAATGTAAATTATTTTTAGAAACCATGGATGCAGAGTCCTCCGGACTAAAGAAGAGAGGGACCCATTGGTGTGCAGAAGCCTGCATTTTTGATAATGACTTTCATTAGTGCAAAAGGAATGGGCAGCTTGTACATCTGGTAATGCACAATCAATGCTGTATTATATATACACAAGTTTTAGAGTAACCAAGGGAACACTATATTTTAGCAGTATGCAATTTAGCATCACTTTGCTTATTTTACTACAGCATAACTTCAAAGCAGGTGTCCAGCTGCTGAACTGGCCTGCCTGCATTCTGCACCTTTCACTAATTAAAAACATTTTATAATTAAACGAAAAAATGCAAGAAAGAAGCCCCAAGATGTTGAGACCTGCATCAACACTACTAGGACATTTCTTTCCAAAATGTAATCAAGTGGTCAAGTCTCCTCAGTTCCCAGATGTATAGGAGAAGCTACACTGTGAACTGTAAACATGACCCTGTTCCAACATTTCTTAGGGCATGTTACAGCAGTCATCGCATTTTTGTTTTCCTTAACATGGTACATTCTCTCATTTTAAACATGTTTTCATGTTATGTTCTGAATAGAATATGGGTTTATGAGATTTGTTGGATGATCACTGCATTCTGTTTTTATTTACATTTTACACATCCCAACTTTAAATTGGGGTTGTATTATAGCTAACATTTCTACTGTCTAAACATTTTCACCTGGTTGTGATACAATAGATTCTGTAGAATTAAAGCAGTCTGGCTAGCCTTTACAACCCAAACCCATCAGCAGGTCTGAGTCTTGGGCACCCATGATCCTGTTGCAGATTAACCGGTTGTCTACACTTAAATCCCTATTTGTAGGTACTACCCACAGCATACCTGGAACACCCTACAAGACTCACTCGTTTGGAAATACTCCAACACAATCATCTAGCCATCACATTCTGGCATTTGTCAAAGTCCTTCAGATCTTAATGCTTGCTCATTTTTCGCTGCTCAAGAAATGCCTGGTTGCCTAAAATGTTCAACTCCTTGACAAATGCCATGGTAATGAGAATCAATATTCACTTAACTTGATAATAGTTTTAACATAATGCCTGATCACTGTGTTTAATCAGGGTAAGAATAATATTACGTAAAATTAGATCAAACCTCTTGGTTGGTTGTTAAATATCATTTTGGTGACTTAGCAATTGTGAAATTAGGTTTAGATTGTTTAGGACCCAGATATTACACTGCAACATTAGGAGTAATTAATCTGTGCTATGACCGAATGCCAATTTGGTAATAAGAATAATAGTAATTTTAAACATATAAATGTCTACTTTTCTCAAAAGGTAGGGTGGGCACATAGAGGCCATTTCCAGCAACAGACATAATGCAACAAGCGCATGGACAATAACAAAAACATCGACTTACCAAGTTGTGTTCTTTTCCCCCACACTCTCCTGATGACACCCACAAACTGACAAATGGTAAGAGAAATAAAAATAAATTATTCTGTTAGGCTACAGAGACTGTTACATTAATAATACTTCTTTGACTAGGTGGTGTAATGTTCAAATTTCTGGGTGCCATGGGCTCACAATGGTGTCTACCTTCACACTGCCAGGAAATATGAACATGTACACTAATGAGCAGTGCCACACATACCAGCAAGCCAGCAAAAAAAAGTGCATTAAACAATTAGAACATACAACCACCTTTATTGTTAGTGCACCTAAAATGCACCATTATTAGTCACATTAACCAGTTTAATTTTACAGATGAAAAAGCAACTATGAATTTATTGTTTATCTTTCTTGACTGCTTTAAAAATGTTTGGTTACACCACCAACAGCTCAATATTTGCTTCAAACTTTTGCCATCTGGCTGATAGTTCAGAACACCGAAAACCAGGACTGCCAGAGGGAACAGTTACTTCACCCAAGGCAATCTACCTTGTGGAAAAAAGAAAAAGTCTCTCCCCAATGTGCAATAAGAATAAAAAAAAATTGCATAATACCACTTTTCTTTATACAACATACAATTTCATTGCAAGTCTGAAAATGGCATTCAATAAAGTTTTTCTTCACATTTACATACCATAATACCATTTAAAAATGCTCTCCACAAAAATGGAGTAGGCTATAAAAAAATGGTAACACCCTGAAACTGAGTTACAGTACAGTGGCCAGGGTCATTCAGGGGTTTTTCAAGAGGGGTTCCACTCGGAACAGGACTCGCAAGGGTCTACCAAAGAAGTTGAGCCCTCATGCTGTGTGTCAGGTGCAAAAGCTGGCTTTAACAAACAGACGGCAGCATTTCTTTAGAGGTTGCAGAAGCGGAAGGCGATACTCGGACCATACGCCGCCAATTGCTACAAGTCGGTTTGCACAGCTGTTGTCCCAGGAAGAAACCTCTTCTGAAGCTACCTCACAAGAAAGCACCCAAACTGTTTGCAAAAGACAACCTGCCCAAAAGCATGAATTACTGGAACCATGTCCTATATATGATGCGGCCAGGATGAACTTTGACTCATATGGTGCTCAGCATGTGTGGTGTCACTCTGGTGAGGAGTACCAAGAAAATTGTGTCTTGCCTGCAGTCAAGCATGGTAGTGGTAGCATCATGGTCTGAGGGCTGCTTGTAGTGGGGAGCTATGGTTTATTGAGGGAAACATGAATTCCAACATGTACTGTGGCATTCTGAAGCAGTACAGGTGCCCTGCCTTTAGAAACTGGGCGGAACATTTGGGTTTTCAAACATGATAACCCACCAACTGCCTTGCTGAGGAAGCTGTATGTAAAGATGATGGAGTGGCCAAGTATGTCTCCAGGCCTGAACTCTATTGAGCACCTGTGGCATATCCTTAAGCAGAAGGTGGAGTCTCTGTGATGTCATTAAGGAGAAGTGGACGAGGATCCCATCAACAACTTGTGCAGATCTGGTGAATTCCATGCCCAGGAGGATTGAGGCAGTACTGGATAACTATGGTGCTTACACAAAATATTGACACTTTGTACACAGTTTTGATGTTCACAAGCACTGTTTGTGGGTGTGTGTATACACACGCAGTGCATTTGATTTTATACCCACCATATACATGTATACACACACAGAATTATTATATATATATTTATATATATAAATAAAAGGAGTGTAACGGTACATGTATTCACACCAAAATGTTTTGGTAACGGCTTTGGCAGACAACAATGCCAGGGGTATATATTAGAAACTAGAGTTTAGGCAGTGTCACTGTGGCTACTCACTCTGTAATGGAAATAAGATAAGTTTTGCTCTGTTTTGGTCAGTATCTGGTGTGACCACATTTGCCTCAGTGTAATAGTGGATATTGTCAGAAACTGGAGCATGCTGTCCTATACGCCAATGAGGACAACAAACATGCAGATGAGCTTCCATGAGACGGTTTCTGACAGTTTCACAGGCAACAGCTCTGGTGGACATTCCTGCAGTCAGCATGCCAATTGCACGCTCCCTCAAAACTTGCGTTTTGCAAAACTTAAATCTTTGAGTATATTTAGTATTGCGAGTTCCGAAAATCCGCAAATCTTGGACACACCACTTAAGTCCCTATGGTACCTTAGTGAATTCCAATAAACATTATGGCACTTTAATACAAGAATGTTTCGTTTTTAAAATATGAAATTTGTCAGTGAAAACATAGTTTAAAATGTTGATCAAACGTTCCCAAACTTGTAACGCTAACTCAACTTGCTGTTGGTTAGGTTCCAAATGAGAACCCTCAAATTTTCCGAGCAGCGAATTATCGGGGTTGACTGTAATCGATTAATCATTGGAATAATTGGTAAAATACTTTTTTACTAAAATCGACAACGACAGCTGGAGCCCTACTTCTAAGAGAATCTTGTAAAATGTACACATTACATGCTTATAATAATGATTACAATAAAACAAATTATATATAGACACCTTTAATCTGGTTTAATACCAGGGAACATTAAATTCTGATATTGATGTAAATAAACGAATGAGACCTTTTAAAAATACATTACTTGAGTCAACATAAACTGTCTGGTATTCAAAAAACAATTTGGATTATCTAGCAAAAGCAGGTAAGGTACATTAACGAGTTTTTATGTTTTACATTTTTATTAATGTCAGATGCCCAATACTCTGCAAAAGGTTTTAGGCGTAATTTTTTTAATGTATTTATTTTTTTAATGCTTTCAATATATTTGTATTATTTTATCAATTTACAAACTGCAAAGTGAAACACAAGCAAAACAATGTCAAAATCAATATTTAGTGTGACTACCACTTGGCTTTCATACAGTATTGTATACAGTATTTTATACAGTCAATTACTGAAACAGAAACAGCTGTGTAGGAGAATTAAAACTGGGTAAGGAACAGCAAAGTTTACTAAAGGTGAGGTTGTGGAAGACAGTTTTATGTCACAGGTCATACATCATGGCAAGACTGAGCACAACAAGACACAAGGTGAATCATCAAAGTCTCTTCAAGGCAAGATTTCAAATGAGACTAGGGTTTTGATGTGTGCTATACAAGCTATACTGCAAAAGCTTTTCTAGCTTAATAAATCAGATGAAATCCACACCATGCTTCCGTTCCTTCAACATCAGACGACGTCCAGCAGAGCCATCAGCTAAGAACTAGCGGAAGTTATACACACCCAGGTACACACATTTACTGTCCAAAAGTGGTCTTCATAGAAGGCCAAAAAGCCAAACCTCCAACGTGGAAACAAGGTTGTGCATGAAACCATAGGAACTAGGGGAATATATAAGTAAGAAAGGGCAGAAGGTACTCTGGATGGAGGAGTCAAAATATGAGGACGAGTTGAAATATTTGGCTGTAGCAAAAAGGAAAATTGTCAGCAGAAGGGCTGGGGAGTGGTACAATAATAAGTGTCTGCAGGCAACAGTGAAGCATGGTGGAGGTTTCCTGAACATTTGGGGATGCATTTCTACAAAAAAATTTGGAGATTTGAATAGAATAAATGATGTCCTCAATGCTGAGAAATACAGGCAGGTACTTATTTATCATGCGATATCATAAGACGAGCATCTAATTGGCTACAAATTTATTCTGCAGCAGAACAAAGACTCCTGGAAGTAAAGGTTTGACCCCCTCAAAGCCATGATCATCCAGTCTGTCTGTAATTACATGATGACACGTCAGGATCTAAGGCAGTCTACAGCCACAGATCTGTGGTTAATACTCAAACATCAACCTACCTGTTAAGTTCCTTCAAAACCTGTGTGCAAGGGCACCTAGAAAAAATTTATTTGGAAATTTCTTTTGTTCATTTACTTTCTATTTTGGTAATTGATAAAAAATAAAATAAAATAAAAAAATAAAAAATGTTACCTCCATTTTGGAAGAATTCCTAATTTGCATAAGTTTCACACTTGTCTAAAACTATGGCACAGTACTGTATATAGGCAACTGCAAGAACAAAATATATAAATTATACAGCTGACCTGTAGCATTGTTAGTTGTGCATTAGTGCACACTAATAATAGACCAACAAGTACTAGTGCACTAAGCAAAAACCCCATCAAAAAATATCCTGCAAATTCAGCCATGTATATATTTTAATTTTTAAGCTGAATCTTGTAGTAATGAGGATGATGCAATTGGTTAAGTTTGCAATTTAGTTTTAATTATTCAACAAAACAGAATTATTAAGGCGTTATATTCTATATTTGCTAAAAATCAGTTAAAAATTGTCCAGGAGTTTAATACTTACACGAGATTCTTCCATTCATTATCTGCCCCATCTTCACAAGTATGTAGAACAAGTTCCTTAAAACATAAAATAAAACACTCATTTTCCTGATGTAGAGTTTGCCCTAATGATACTAATTAATAGACAACCACATTTAATATAAATTTGAATAACTGGGTAAACTTACATAATTATAGATTGGGACTCTTTGGTCATTGTCAAATGGCGTGTCTGTATAGGAAAGATGCAAATGTTTCAATAAGAGTTAGACATACAGGTCTGACCTAAACATTATTCCTGTTTATTGATTGTAAATAAATTATTACATTTGTCCTTATAGGAAACACTGAAGGTATGTAAATGGGCATGAAATTGTATTGTATATACCTAAGGTTGTATACATTTTAATATTTTAACGTGTGGCATCCTAAACATTAGAAATGCCACCCAAATCTGTAAATAGTAATATATTAATGTTTAAATAATAAAGAATACAAACCAAATACAACAAAAATACTGCTAACTACAAGAAGGTAAAAAAATTACACATGAACCTATTTGTTAGGAACAATTCGAATGTATATGCAATTTTACAGTGTGGACAATAGAAACATTATTGGGAGAACATTACTAGTGAAAGATTTTTATAATGTTTTTGTTAATCTAGGTTCTGAAAAATGAACAATATTTGAACATACATAATAAACATACAATCATAAAGAAGACAAAATGTAGGGTTGGGGAACCCTGAAATTGTTGAAGAAAATGGTGGTATTCTGCACCACTAAGGGTTAAAAGCCAACACCCTGGTATGTAAAATCTAAGAAAATACTGAATAAACAGTAAAAGCTGAGCAAATGTAACATCGCACTTTTAACACCGTCAAATGGAGAAACAGATGTAGTACATACATTTACTGACTTCTTGAAGAAATAAGCCCAAACATTAACAAATATTAAATCCCAATGCTTTCAGCAAATGTTTATTATTGAAGAATTACTTATTATTTGCATTTAAAGTAAAAGAATAAATATAACAACGTGTGCGTGCGTGCATGTACGTATGTATGTATGTATGTGTGTGTGTGTGTGTATGTGTATATATATATATATATATATATATATATAGTGTATACATATATATATATATATATATATATATATATTATTTAAAAGGCAGATACATACAAAATTTCTTTTCCGAAATATTTGTCGAACTAATTTATCGACTTCTATATTATACTGGACTACAATTTTTTTTTTTTTTTTTTTTCACCCACATACAGTCCTGACAAGGACGTGCGTCCTTTGAAGGACAAAGCAGTTTAAATGCGTAGTCGGTAAAAGTCTGGTTTTACTTCGTTAATTTTTCCTTCATGTTCTCGTTAATACTAAAACAGGATCTTGATCTTGTATTTCACGATATAGTTACATCATATGTTGTACACTTAATCGACTGGAAACATTGTCACGACTACGCTGGCCCCATCATGGCCATTTTTTCACAACAGTGAACCTTCTCGTTTTCCACCATATTGGAATAACTTAAACTCGTCTTAAAACGAGAACACACTTTGCTCGGCAACAAAATCTTACCAAGATCCAAAAGCGATGTCCAACTTTGTCGTTTGAACAGAAAGATATCGTGTTTTTTTGCCAGGTTTGCTGGATCTTATGTCGGACCTGTCATCGCAACATCGTCTTCTCGCCATTTTTCTCAGCTGTAATCGACTAGGTTCTCCGTTGAGCTTCTTCTCGCCCGCAGCCTGTGCAGTGCTCCTGTCAAAGTGGGCGGAGCCTCTACTGGGGCATAAGGACCACAACTTCCGTTTGATGGGGTATTATGGGTAGAAGAAGCTGCTGCGTAGTTGTTTTTTAAAACGCAAAGTTTAAAATGAGATTTAAGATTTGAAATTGTACGCCATGGGGAATGAGTCTTTTATTTATTTTTTTGCTTAATGGTTAAATAGTTTGCATATGTACAACCTTTATTAAATAAAAATAGAAATGGTGACAATTCAAAGAAGGTTTTAATAGGGTGAGAGACAGGAAATAACTTTAAAAAAGTGGCACTGCCAAATCTTCTTTCTTGATCTCACTGATATATGTAAATACATAAAACATTACTGAGCAGGTATGCACACACCTTTTCAGCATGCAAGCTACTTATAAAATGACCAAGTTAAAATTATCTACCTACTATAAAAAATAAATAATGTGCATAAATCAATATGTATTTTTTTATGTCATGCGATCTACCCACACTACCTTTGCGATTGACCGGTAGATCGCGATCGATGTATTAGGCTACAGGTTATGGACTAAAGATTGCATAACAAAAAATTCTGACTATACAATTAAAATGCTGCCATTTATATGTTGGATATTTGGGCATTTGTTAAAAAATAAGCCAAATAAACACAGTGCATTGAAATTTATAATGAAATCTTTACAATTATTATTGCATAAATACAGGCAATCGGAAGAAAATACTTAAGGGCTGGGTCATTTTTATACATTTGTTTTTTAATCTATCACATACTTGCTAAAATATATGCTCACTTCCTGTTCCTAAATATTTGTTCTCTATGTTTTTGTCTCTATATGCTGCTTTCCAAATTTCATGGGTATTGAACAAAATATGTATGAGAAGAAGGATTTTTTATAGCCATTCACAAACTTCTTAGATTCATCACACTCAAAACAATTAAGCAAATCAACCAAAACATTAAATGGACTTTTATGGACTTTCTTTTTTTTAGGACTGGACTAAAAATAAAGATTAGAAAACTCTGTCCAAAATATTTTGGAAAAATTGCTAATAAAACAATCCAAATCTAAATCCTAAACCATAAATATAAATCTGTTAGACAAGCAATCTGCAATCAACATATACTGGGTAAAACAAAAAACTCAAAACAAGTAACATGAAACAAAGGCTTAGTATGAACAGATGAAAAATACTAAGCAATATTTTGAATCTGACAATGTAAACACAGGGGTATTTGAAAAAAATTAACTAATCACGGGTTAAACTCTAAGCTGTAACCAATAAGGAATAAGGATATGTGAGGAAAATGACATCTCACAGAACTCTGTCTTTCATGTGTTTTTGTTGTCGTTGATCTTTATGCTCCTTGTTCACAGTGCTCATGATCATGTTTAAAATTAATTTTTTGTTTCTTTTCTGTTTGCTTGATTCTGAATTGCTCTTGGTCCCATCATTACATGACAGAACAAAATACATTATAAAATAGATGCAGTGAAAAATATTTTTGCTGAGAAGGAAGCCCTCATTGACAGGCTTCAGGAGCTATAGAATAAAGGAAGCATAATTAGATTCAGTCTGCACAAGGGCTGTGAACTGGTGTCAAGTCAAGTCAAGTTTATTTATATAGCGCTTTTCACAACAGACATTGGCTCAAACCAGCTTTACAGAAATCAACAGTCAAGTTGAATGGTGTGCATTTATCCCTGATGAGCAAGCCATGGCGACTGTGGCAAGGAAAAGCTACTTAGATGTTATGAGGAAGAAACCTTGAGAGAACCCAGACTCAAAAGGGGAACCAATCCTCATTTGGGTGACATCAAGAGTTTGATCATAAATCTTTTAACAAAACAAAACACTGGAGAGTAAGAACTAACATGAGTACTGGAGTATAAGATTATAAGTAAATGTTCTTTCTATGCTAAAAAGTAAGGTACACAGAATGTCTTTGGCTGGGCTCACACATCTCCGGTTACTATGTCTTCTTACCCAGTCAGGAACAGTTTTAGCTCAGGTCTTTTCAGTGTGTATATACATATATAGTGGAACCTCGGGTTACGAATTTATTTCGTTCCGGTACTTTATTCGTAACCTGAAAAGTTCGTATCCTGATACAAATTTAATAATGAACAGAAACTTCGGTAATTCGTTCTGGACAACCAAAAATATTACTTTAAAAAAAAAAAAAGCCAATATTCACTAATATTATTTACTTTTAACATGTTATATTAAAATCATACCACATAAAAACATACAAAAGAGGAAAAGATCTTTACCGGGTACTTTCCCTTTGAGAAGACTCGCTGCAGGAGACGACGTTCGTAGAAGGAGGAGGGAGAGTTATTGTTTGGAAGGAGAATCTTATTATATTATATTATTTATATATTATTATGTATTATATTATAGAATATTAAAGACAGTGTTATTAACACGAACGCTGAGACAATTGTTGCATTAGAGGGAAAATTAGCTGTTTCTTTAAGGCTACTATCAGTTGGTATTGAAGTCCAGAGTGAAATTCATTATGGGTATTGTACTTCGGAAAAGACTGTAACCCTGCTAATCTATCTTCATAAAAACAAGTAAAGTGGTTATGCATCGGCTAATGTTGTCCATCTCATCATTCCACGAGCATCAACTAACGAGTTGTTACGCTGCCGCCGGGAAAAGTTCAAGCGGATAAGTAACACAATGCTCTCGCTAGGGACACAGGACGCTAACTGATGTGAGGAGCTGTGTGGATAGAGCAAAAACAACCAACCTGCCTGCGATTTTTTGGTCAGCGACGTTCGTATCCCGAAATATTGTTCGTAACCAGGGGCAAAAATTTTGATGAACTGCGATTCGTAACCTGAATTATACGTAAGCCGGGGCGTTCGTAACCCGAGGTTCCACTGTATATATATATATATATATAT